>CAMZMU010000098.1:29416446-29626009 GCA_947311845.1 Poa pratensis | reverse complement strand
CAGGGATCTTGTTTGTAATTTTCCTTTGTTTCTGGACTTTTCTGTAAGTTCGAGGCTATAATAACACTTTCTTTTTCCCGCAAAAAAAAACCTCATATACCGGGATTGACGTCCGTATTATCAACCCCGCCCTTCCCGCTCCCACGCCGCCGCCGATTGCCATCGCCACCGCAAATCCGTCCTCGCCGCTTCAGATGAACGCTGCCATGGAGCTCCTTAACTCCGCATGTCGGTTCTAAGATAGTGTGGCCCGAATTGCTGCCTCACGTCGCTCCCACTCCTCCTGCCGTCGTGCTCCCCTTCGCTTCCTCTCGTGGTCCGATGCTCAAACAGAAGCGAGGGGGCTACCGAATCGTTCAGGCAGCTGGTCCAACGGACGTGTTTCCAGGCACTGCTCCCGAGTGTGTTGGTGTTGAGCTCCGTCGCTGCCACGTCAGCGCCGTCTCAGGGAATGTCCAAAAGCAATCCCGAAGATGAAGAAATAAGCAGCTCGAGGACCGTCACCTCTCCACCAACTCGGCCGTCCGGGCTGCCTGCACCGACCGTCAATGAAGGCGGTGAGTACCATGTGTTCGACGATACGCTGGAGAGGTGAAATTTCCGCCTCTCCGAATGTGTCCCAAGTTGGATGGTTTTGCTTAATTTTTTCAGATTTCAGTTGTGTAGTTTTAATTTGCATTTGGTTTCTACATCCTGTGACTATGTTGGAGGAGGACGTGGGACAAGCAAATTTCAGCTAGAACAAGTGGTGGTGTCGTAAATTTACTTGCAAATTGTGTCCTTGTGGTGTGCGCATTCTATTCTTCGGAAAAAAACAAAGGCTCTACCGGGTCCTCAAAAAACAAAATTACTAGCTCACACGTTCGCAAGGACTTCACATGTGGCATTGCACAATGCTTTCCCGGGAAGAACTGCATAGATTTAGCTGACTTCTTGTACAACCATCAATCTGTCCACTAACTGCATGCATGCAGGCTTAGCTAGCTAGAGCTAACAGCGTGCTTGTCTGGAGAGCTTGCACCCGGAGAGCATGGCGGAGAAGGCAAGCGCGGCGAAGGCGAGGAAGCCCAGGACGATGGACGCGGCGATGGCGTCCGTGAAGACGTTGACCACCGCCGACCTCATGCGGATCGTGATCGGGAGAGCCGCCGCCGATGCCGTGACCAGCAAATACGCCACCGCCTATATTCATTCAGATCACAGGCTTGTCAGTACGACAGAACGTGATTAAAATCGAATTAAATACTCGGCTAAGTTACTTAATCCTTAAGGTAGTTAGCCATAACGCCGGAAATTAAAGGACTTGTTTGCTATCCTGAATTTGGATGCATACATACAGGCTAGCAACATCTAAAAATGTCACGTGATAGGTGGCACAAAAGATCTCTGCAAAGGCGCAAACACAATGCTTGCAATATGTACTACTAGCTGCCAATCTTAAGCGGTGAATGACTTCACCTGATCGCCGGCGAAATCAAGAAAGCTCGCGTGGGCGGCGCCACGGCGCATCCGGCGGAATTTTCGCAGCGCCTGCGCCGCGGAGTACACGAACGCTAGGACAGAGGCCCCGAGAAGATACCTACCAAAACCACCAACCAGCTGATGATCAACAACCGTGCGCGCACACTCTCAACAATGCTCTTACACTAGCACGATCGAGCTGGGATGATGACGACGCACCTGTACTCTTGGTAGCGGAGGAAGTCCATCCAGTCCCCGTGGCGGCAGGAGGCGACGACCACCATGGCCACGAAGGCTGAGACCGCCGCCCCGGCGCGCAGCACGAGGATGCTCCCGTCCAGCGCCTTGCCTCCACCATCGCCGTCGTGATGGACCCTGTCCCTGCTGCTAGGCGCCGAGACCGTCGTCAACGTCACGGCGTGCGCTGCGCCGCCCTGCGTGTACGCCGTCGGCGACTTCTGCTTTTTGACGGCCGCCGGCGACGGGGCCCGGTCCGGGGACAGAGGTGGCGGCGGTGGCGGGGTTTTAGGGACGTAGTGGCCGTCCGGCGACGCGAGCTGCATAGCCATGGCTTAGCACGTAAGGGAACGAACAATGGAGGCGCCTAGAGATATCGGCGTTTAATTATTGCTCGCGCTTTGCGAAAGGCTGGGCGACCGATCGAGGAACTAAAAGCCGGCCGGGGGGCGAAAGGAAAAGAACGCGCGCGGTGAGGTTGTGACTTGCCGCGCACTAGTTTAACTTTGCTAGATAGTTGAGCTGCTTAAGCAACGACGAACTGAGGAAATAATTCGAACTGTGTGGAGCCAACGGGATGGATGAAAGAGGTAACAAGGACATTCCCGGTTTTTCCGTGAATGATATCATTCGGAGCAGCAATTAAAACGCGTGCTTGCGTGGCACGCTTAGTACTTCACTTTGCAAGTGACTCACCATGGATGGTCACTGCGCCTAGTCGATCGAGGAAAATGGAATGGAGAAAAGGAAGGGATTAGGTTAGTGGTGACTGGCCATATATGGATGAGCCCCTATGTCCACGTCGATCGAGAGAAGTCGAAAGCAATGGAGTGCATTACACTTAATGCTGACAACAAGCTCAGTGCTCTGAAGAACGGTTATATTATTTGGAGTAACTTTAGTAGATCCCGCAAAAGGTTCGCAATGCAACCCCAAATTTATCGCTAGCTTACGGTTTCAGTCAAAAAAAAAGTGCACTGATCAGATTGCCCCGAACAATTTGTACGGGTTCGGTGACCACCGTAAGAGCACGTCATAGTGGGATCGTGAAAATCTTGCATCGTGCGAGGGCACAAGAGGAATAAGGTGACCATTGTAGCTATTGGAAAATATTTTGCCTCCACACCTATTCTGTAGAGACTAGTTTCCATTAGGAAGTGAATTTCAAAATATATCGTTGTCTCCACGTGACTCGATTATCTCTTACTGAAAGATCACGGGTGTCTCTCCTAGAGGGGGTGAATAGGCGATTTAATATAATCGTAAATATTCTGTTCCGCAATTTTTGTTGGGAAACCGGAAAAAACAAGCTTCCAATTACATACCCAACACAAGTGAGGATTTTCAGATTTCCGGCATATCACATGCGCATTTGGCTAGAGGAACATTTCCAACTCCTGATTTCTCACTTCCGTGTTGCCACCACTGCCAATCACTCCACCGCTCTGTCTAACCTCCCGTAGCCACCCAAGCGGCGCCATGGACTCTGCCACCATTTGATTGTGCGGTTCCTCCCACGCAGCGCATGTCCACCGCATGGTGGGCTCAACATTAGACATTATTTTTTTAGATGGTCAACATTCAAATTTTAAAAAAGGATCATATCTTTTGCTGTGGTTAATTACTACTTGCTCTATGATGCCCTATACTTTTGAATCAAAAGCTATGATGGTTTTTTTAAATTTGAATGTCGATCATTTAAAAAATAATGTCTAATGTTGAGCTAGTAAAACGACTTGTGTGAAATTATTAGAGATCAATTTGATTGTGCCATATGGAACTTGAGATAAAACATGTTTTCCAGTACGGGATACACGGGATCTGTTCTATCAAAAAAAAAAAAAAACTGTGGCATACGGCAAAATTGGTTTACGGCACCCATATATACAGGGTGGAATTTTGCAGGTACGGGAGTACGTGCAAGTTATGGCCGAACTGCCATGTGGGCCCACCAAGATACGGGTAAAAATGCGGTGGGCCCATGGGCCCGTGAAGAGTCTGGCAAGCAGAGGGCTCGACCTGATCCATCCAGAGGGCACGGATCCGAAACCGCCCTGCGTGTACGCCGTCGGCGACTTCTGCTTTTTGACGGCCGCCGCGACGGGGCTCGGACCGGGGACAGAGGCGGCGGCGGTGATGGGGTTTTAGGGACGTAGTCGTAGTGGCCGTCGGGGGACGCGAGCTGCATAGCCATGGCTTAGCACGTAAGGGAACGAACGAACAATAGAGGCACCTAGAGATATCGGCGCTTAATTATTGGTCGCGCTTTGCGAAAGGCTGGGCGACTGATCAAGGAACTAAAGCAAAAGGCGCGCGGTGAAGTTGTGACATGGCGCGCACTAGCTTTAGCTAGATAGTTGAGCTGCTTAAGCGAAGGACGAAAATTCGAAATGTGTGGAACCAACGGGATGGACGAAATTAAGAGGTATAATAAGTGATTAACAAGGACATTCCCCGATTTTCCGTGAACGATATCATTCCGGAGAGCAGCTAGCAATTAAAACGCGTACTTGCGTGGCACGCTTTACTGCTTCGCTAATTTGCAAGTGACTCACCATGGATGGTCACTGCGTTCTAGTCGATCGAGGAAAATCGAAGAAAAAGGAGTCGATTAGGTTAATGGTGACTGGCCATGTATGGACTGTCCCTATGTCCTTGTCGATCGAGAGGTCGAAAGTAACGGAGTGGATTAGGCTTAATGGTGACAGCGAGCTCAGTGCCTCAATGCTCACTGTATACTTTGTGATCTTAATTAGCACGAACGATTATACACCAATTGGAGTAACTTTACTAGATCCTGCAAAAGTTCAGAACCGCAAATTTATCACCAACTTACGAAGAAATGTCACCAATTGGATCCCGCAAAGACTTTGTACCACCTTTTTTTTTACGGGAAACTAGAAAACGAGATTTCAATTTTGGACATGCCTAACACGAGTGAGGATTTTCAGATTTCCGCATCTCACGTGTGCATTTGGTAAGAGGGACATTTCCAACTCCTGATATCTCGCTTTCGTGCCGCCAACGCTGTTAATCACTCAACCGCTCTGCCCTGACCTCCCGTCGCCGCCCAAACGTCGCCCTACCACTCCTCACACGCATCGCACGTCTTCCACCTCACCGGAGTATGGCCATCACGATGATGCCTTCGTCTAGTGTGGAGGCAATGGAGGAGAAGGAGATGGCATCAGCGGAGGAGGAGGTGACAAGGATAGTGTTGCTTGATTCATCGTGATGAGCAACTGATCCGAAGAGAGAAATCATTTTTGGTTATGTTTGATTACTACTTTCTCTATGATCCCTTACTTTTAGATTAAAATACTATGATTATTTTTTAATTTCAATGTTTATCTTTTAAAACATAACGTCTGTTGTTGAGCATACCACGACTTGTGTGAAATTAGAGATCAATTTGATTACACATTGTGAAACAGGAGTATGGGATATGCGGGTTCTGTTTTATACGGCAAAATTAAATCACGGCACCTAACATACAGAGTGGAATTTTGCGGGCACGGGAGTACGTGCAAGTTACGGCCGAGCTGCCGTGTGGGCCCAGACAGATAGGGTAAAGCACGGTGGGCCTAGGAGTCGTCTGGCAACATCCAGAGGCCACGGATCCGAAACCGCGTGACGAAGGAAGCAGAGTCCCAACTCCCCAACCTGGCACCGGCACGCCAGACAAGACAGGGCTTCCTCCTGCCGCCTGCCCCACGATCCTTCCTTTTGATTTCCCACCAGCTTCTACCAAACCAGCCCGCACCTTGTCCAAGAATTACGCGTACTGCCACGGCAAGCATTGCACGTGTGTTGTCCATGCGTTTGCTTCTCTCACCCGAATCCATTTCTTTTTAAACTTGCAAACACTACTCCCTGTGTTTCAATTTAATTGACTTGCTATGCACATATGGATGTATCTAGGCATGTAACATATCTACATACATCCACATTTGATGTATAGCAAGTCAATTAAATTGGAACGAAGGGAGTACTTGATTACTGTACTTGGCAAGGTTAGAGCATCTCCACCATGGGCCTCCAAATAACCCCCAAAAGTCCAATTGGGGGTCCGGACGCCAAAACCGCCCCACCAGCGGCACCCAAAAGGGTCGTCCCGGACATGCCCTCCGATAGGGGTGGCCCGCCCGTCATGGAGACAGCGCCGGCCTGGCCATGGGTTTAAGGCGCCGTGCAGGAGGCCGTTCCACCCGCGTTAATGGCGACGCGTTTCCGCAAGCGACGAAGGGACGGGACGGCGATGCGTCTCCCGCACACCTCGCATTTACGGCGGCGCCTGCTGAGCGCCCAGCCTTTCCCGACTTCCCAAGCGGCGCAGTGGCGGAGACATGTCGCCGCCATTAACTCCGACGCGACGCGTGCTCACCCACCCGGCGCTTCCCGCCCAGCGCCACCGCTTCCCGCCTCTAACTTGGCCGGCTATAAAGAGGCCCCCGCCGTGCAGCCATTTCGCCACACCAGCACCGCCGTAGCCATTTGACCACATAGTCGCCGTAGCCCAGCGCATAACCATGCCTCGCCACCTCGTGGGCCACGCTCACCCAGGCAGCACGCCGTGCACACGGCACGGCACAGGAGGAACACCGCCACCGCCGACGAACATCCGTTCGACTGGGTGGATGTGGACGACGTCGACGTGGACGAGCAGGAGGAGCAGGAGCCGGTGCAGGACCCGTACCCCGGCCAGGAGCCGCCACCGCAGCAGGCGCTCCCGCCGCCGCTGTGGCCTGACCAGGTGGTTGCCGCCAACTCGTTCGAGAGCTGGCGCAACGAGCAGGCAAGCCGCCAGGTCAGGCTTGGCTACGAGGCGGCTGGGAACGCCGTGGAGGCCGCAATCATCCAGGCCTCCATCCTGAGCGCGGAGCGCGACGAGCGTTGCCACGCCTTCATGGCTGCCGAGCGGGCGGCGTACGAGCAGCTCAATGCCCAGGCGGAGGAGCCCACGCAGCAACAGCTCATCGCCCAGGCGAAGGAGCTAGCGGATGCGGCCTCCCGGCTGCACGCCGAGCGGGAGGCGCACGAGGAGCTGAACCAGATGCGGGCGGAGAGGCAGGCTCGCGGAGGCTGGCGCAGGCACCGTCGGCGGCGGAGAGGGATGACATGCGCCGGGCGGCGAGTCAGCTCCGGCAGGAGGCGTGTGCGCTCCCGCTTAGCATACCAGAAGGCCGCGCATGACGGCGAGACTGGCCCGAGCGGCGGCGTTTAGATTAGGCTTTAGTTTAAGTTTTAGTTTAAATTTCTATGGTTTTAGTTTAGCTTTGTAACGTGTTAGTTTATGTTTGCAACTTGTATCGTTTTAGTTTAAATTTGTATCTTTTTAAATTAGTTCGAATGCCACGGCCGACAGAAGTTGACGCCCACAAGGTGTTCGATCATATGTCGCGTTTGGAGAGCGGACCTTTGGGGTGCGCCGCTGTGAGCATGGTCGAAAACGTGGGCGGACATGAATTTGGAGGCCCCGGTGGAGATGTTCTCATGTGTGATCCGATCGAAGCAAAATACTTCATCGAACTGAGTGGATTTGCATGCATGGATGAACTGGAAGCAGTGAATAGAGGTTGCAAAATATATATCCACCATGGTCAAGTGTCCACCGTTTCGGGTGTACGGTAAACAATATCCCCTGTAAACGGTTACATGGTCAAATGCGTGGTTACAACCGATGTTTTATCTGATCTTTTTTTTTTGTACAAGGGGGAGACACATAGTGCCTCATTCATTCAACTCAAAAGCATAGTACATTTAAGATTACAAAACCAAAAGATTGCAGATGATTAGAGGCCGCAATAATTGGGCAAGAAGAGGAGCTATGAGCTGAGTTCCTACAAGAACTGGTAGGCTCAAATCTTCTAGATCTTTTTGCCTGGTGCGCGCAATTATGGGCTACTCAATTTAACCTTCTGGAGATATGATAGATTTTATGCGTAAGAGGAGCAACAAACTCTTGAAATTGGAGAATATGGTGACGAATCTCCAGTGCACCAATGAACTATTCGCTAATTCCGCAGCAACAGCACGAGCCATAATGAGAGAGTCAGTGAAGAAAATAGGCTCCGCGATATTTAGAAGCTGGACCAATTTGCCTATGAGAAGAAGAGCAAGACCTTCAGCCGTGAGAGGAGAGGAAACCGAGGAGCAACCGCCTGAACAAAGACATCAGTAACCCGATCCTGCAAAGGAAGACGGAGGTAAACTCCCAGGCCTGCTGGCGGAGAGGAAACCCGAGGAGCAACCGCCTGAACAAAGACATCCGTAACCCGATCCTGCAAAGGAAGACCGAGGTAAACTCCCAGGCCTGCTGGCGGAGAGGAGGAAGATCTCCAAGGCTTCCACGCTGCATCACAATAAATTTTGTTCCCTGTAATAGACAAATCATTTGAGAGTGAAATATTAGATTGTTGAGAGAATGAGGCAACTGAACTGGGACCGAGGCTGGAATATGTTTTATCCGTTCTAGAGCTGTCTTTTGGATACAAGGGGTAGTGGTCCAGAAGAAGCACAACAATCACGCACGGAAGCCTTGAATTACAAACTAGTTTTGCATCAATGCTATGTAGCGGTAGTATACTTCCTCGTACAAATCAAAGCTACTCCCTTGTTTATAGGGCACACATGAAGTTTAAGAATACATGTTGACCACTAATTTAGTCAACATAAATTAAATTTTATATTACAAAATTATATTATTAATTACTTCTTTTCAATATAAATCCAATGATATAATTTTTGTTACATATAATTTAAATTTTGTTAACCAAATTTAACGGTCAAACTTTTTATTAACTGCCTGCCCTATAAATTGTGATGGAGAGAGTAGTACAAAAACAGTAATGGCAGGCGGCAATTGAAATTTTTCTCTCGTGACATGACGGCTATGGAGGAGCCTTGCTCCATCTTCGTCGGCGGCACCGTTGGTTCACTCCATCCTGACGGCAACCAACTTTTCCATTTAACAGTTCCTCCCCAGTTCATGGTGGCACCTTTATTTTTCCTCGATGCCTGTGAATTCAGATCTACGGAGGTGACCTTTGTTTTCCAAGTTTAAAGTGTGATTTGAAGGGTTAGGACATGCCAAATACCCGCTTTCCTATCGCACGCGTATGTCCTACTCCTCTTCCCGGGTGTATTTTTCAGTGCAACTTGCAAACACTACTTGGTAAACTTATGCATGATCCAATGGTTGTAAAATACTTCATCGGATTCAGCAACGAAGTCCACAATTTTGCAGTGAATCGAGGTTGCAAAATATCCACCGTCAGCTGCCATGGTCAAATGTCCATCGTATTTTTCAAACTCAAAATATGCACTATCGTTTGATTTAATAAGCTGCATGAATCGAGAAGTGGTAGTGGTAGTGGTAGTGGTAGTGGTAGTGGCATAATGGTAATTCCAGAGAAAACCCAGGCCCAAGCTCCGCCGAGCAGGTCCGACCCCTTCTCCCACCTTCGCCGTCTCCGTCGAATTCTCGATGGGGCAGCAGCAGCAGCCCACCACGAATAATCGATCCATGGAGCCTCCTACCAATTACCCCCCGCCCGCGCCCCTCTTCTTCCAATCCACGCCTCCCGGCCCCTCCCTCGTCGGCGCCAACCACACCTCCGCCCGCTTCTGCGCACGCTAGTCCACTCCCCTCCCCACGCGCGCGCGCCGGATTCCCCGCCAGATCACCAGATCAGCCCGACCGCCAGATTCGGCGCTAGCGACGTAGCCGCGGAGGGGGTTCCGATCGCCGGAGCCGGCATGGAGCCGGCGGCGCCGAAGTGGCCCGGGCAGGGGGTCCTTACGCGCGCGCTCCTCCTCGGCGTCGCCGCCCTCGCGCTCCGCCTGCTCTACGGGGCCTTCGTCGCCGTCGGCGGCGGCTGGGCGCTCTACCCGGCCGTGCCCGCAGCCGTCGTCGGGAGGAGGACCTACATCCAGTCCGCGGCGTCCGCCGGGTCGCCGGAGGCGTGGCGCACCCACGAGTGGCGCAGCGCGGTGGACTTCCACGCGGAGGTCCTCGGGCGGCACCTCGCCGACGGCCTCCTCGCCCCGTCCTCCGTCGCCGTCTGCCTCGGCGGCGCGCGGGAGGCGCTCGCGCTGCGGGAGCTCGGCGTGTCCGGCGCCGTCGCCGTCGCGAGGAAGCGCTCCCCGCCGCTCGCCGTCGCCGGGGACGACCGCCGGCTGCCGTTCCAGCGCTCCTCCGTCGACTTCGTCTTCGCCGGCCGCGCCCTCGACGCGTCCAAGCGCCCGTCCGACCTCGCCGGCGAGGCCGCGCGGATCTTAAAGCCGGAGGCCCATCTCGTCGTGCTCACCTCCAGCGCCGGCGACGCCTACAGCCACCGCTCGCTGCAAGCGCTCTTCCCGTCCTTGCGGTTGGTTCGATCTCGCGAGATCACCGGCCCTGACGCGTCCACGCTCCGGGAACTGGTCTTCCAGAAGCCTCGTGCTGCTCCGGCGTCCACCTCCACCGAGGACGATCCAGTGAGCAACTGCACAATTGGGGATCACAAGCTCCAACTCCTGACGCGTGCCGAGCCACTGATCCAGGAAGAGCCACTGAAGCCATGGCTCACCTGAAGCGGAACATCCAGAACATCAAGTACCTTCCAGAGCTTGCCGACATCAGCTTCAAGCGCCGGTATGTGTACGTCGATGTCGGCGCACGTAGCTATGGGTCCAGTATCGGCAGCTGGTTCCGGAAGCAGTACCCCAAGCAGAACCACACCTTCGAGGTGTTTGCCATTGAGGCCGACCCGGCGTTCCACCCTGAGTACGCCACGAGGAAGGGAGTCACATTGCTTCCGTATGCCGCCTGGGTCAAGAATGAGACGCTCAGCTTCGAGATCAATGGTGATCCTGGAAAGGAGGATGAGGCTAAGGCCAATGGCCGTGGCATGGGGCGCATCCGCCCCACAGCCGGTAAGAAGATGTCCAGCCAGGTGCGGAGTGTGCCGGCATTTGATTTTGCCGAGTGGCTGAAGCAGACCGTGTCGGAACAGGACTACGTGGTGATGAAGATGGATGTGGAGGGCACCGAGTTTGACTTGATACCAAGGCTTTTCGACACGGGCGCAATCTGCTTGGTCGACGAGGTGTTCCTCGAGTGCCATTACAACCGGTGGCAGAAGTGCTGCCCTGGCGAGCGGTCGCCCAAGTACCAGAACACTTACGAGGAGTGCTTGGAGCTGCTCAGCTCACTACGGGAGAGCGGCGTTCTTGTGCACCAGTGGTTTTGATCACTGTCGTGCACATTCAGAGTTGCTCCAGATAGAGTTCGACTACAGACAGACAAAAGGGTTTCACACTTCCACTACACATTTGATTTCCAAAGCATATTTGTTTGTTACTATTGTGAACATAGGAATTCAGAAATTGTTTTTTTTCTGTTAGATAATGTAGTTAAAAGTTACTCGAGGAAAGGAAAAATAGTGTTTAACTGCATTCCCAGTAAAATTTGCTGCGGATTGCCATTGTTATTGTTATTGAGCAAAGGAATAGATTCATTTGATTGTTGCATTACTGAAACTTTGTATGTCTGCCCGTTCCGTGGTTTTCCCACATGATTATATCTAAGCTGCATACTGAATGGATGCTGCCTCTGCCTCTACTCTGACTCTCAAGAGATTATATCGACTAGATCCCTGGCATCTGCAAAACTTGTGTTTCAGTATTGTGGCTTGAAGCTATGCCTCTGTTTACTAGTTAGTGTCTGCATTACCAGTGTTCGGGTACAGATGGGCAATTGTAATAAGAGTAATCATTAAGATGACTTTTTTTACTGTGAACATAGGAATTCAGATTTTTTTTCTGTTTGTTAGATCATGTAGTTAAAATGTATTCGAGGAAAAGAAAATTAGTGTTTAACTGCATTCCCGGTAAAATTTGCTGCGAATTGCCATTATTATTATTATTGAGCAAGGGAATCAATCTAGATTCATTTAATCGATGCATTACTTAAACTTTGTATGTCTGCCCATTCAGTGACTTCCGGACATGATTATATCTAAGCTGTACCAGCTACTGTTTACTGAACTGGTGGTGCCTTTGTAATACTATGACTCTCAACGAGTAAATCCCTGGCATCTGCAGAACTTGTGTTTCAGTATTCAGTCTTTTTACTCGAAGCCATGCCTCTGTTTGCTAGTTACTGCCTGCATTACCTGTGTTTTGGCTACATATGGGCAATTGTAAGAACAGTAGTCAGTAAGGTGTGCTATAAGCTTACTGATCTGATCAGGCTACCAGATTCAAGTTCAAGTATATCCATGCGTGCCCGCAGAATGTACCATACAATTTTTGTCTTCAGTTCAAATGAGGGTGTTACCAAATTTGTACCCTGCAGCCGGCAGGTGCATTTGCTGATGGCAATTATTCCAACTTTGTGGAAGCTACTGGGATGTCTGGCCTTATTTGTTCATCACACTTGGGGTGGTTTTATTTCCTTTTCTTGCCAAAGATGGCACCTCTCCTTTTGGCCTTCAGAACGTGTTTTTCCTGTTTGCGGCCGTGGCTATGATTGTTGGCGATGGGTAGCAGACAGCACACAGCATCTTGTGCAACAGTGGTTTTGATAACTGTCTTACACATTCAGAGTAGCTGCAGATAGAATCCGACTAAAGGATTTCACACTTCCACTACACATTTGATTTCCAAAGCATATTTGTTTTTGGACTGTGAAGATAGGGATTAAGAATTTGGTTTATTTTCTGTTTGTTACATCATGTAGTTAAAAAGGTACTATTTGAGGAACTTGACCGGTGCATTACTGAAACTTTGTATGTTCGCCCTCTTTGGTGTCTTCTGCACATTATTTGTATCCACTCTGCACAATGGGTGGTGCCCTTGTTCTACCCTAAATCTCAAGAGATTACATCTAACTAGTTCCCTGGGATCTGCAGAAGCAGAACTTGTGTTTCAGTTTGCAATCTTGATACTCCAAACCATGTCTCTGTTTGCTAGTTACTGCATGCATTACCTGTGTTTGGCTATAGATGGGTAATTGTAGTAATAGTAATCAGTACGAAGTGCTAAGTTTACTGATCTAATGATCATGATGTCAGATTCAGTATATTTCAGTATATCCAGTTGCTATGCTGATACAGACATCCATGCGTGCCTGCAGAATATACCATGCCAATTTCTTTGTCTTCAGCTCAAACGTGGATGTTGCCAGATTCGTGCCCTGTAGCCCGCAGGTGCATTTGCTGATGGCAGTTTTTCCAACTTTGTGGAAGCTACTGGGATGTCTGGCTTGATTTGTTCGTCACACTGGGGTGGTTTTATTTCCTTTTCTTGCCAAAGATGGTACCTGTCCTTTTGGCCTACAGAATGTATTGCGCCTGCTTGAAGCTTCGGCTGCCTGGCTGGTCATGATGTTGGCGATGGGTTGGCACACAGCGCAGCACACCATTTCTGCCTGCATTGCTTAAGGTAGGTGAAAACCCCAAATACTAAACTCCACAAAAATTCAGCACGAATGGTCTTATCTAAAAATATTTGTGGATCTAACCTTTTGCCAATATTTTTTTGGATCTCACCCTTGTGCTTAATGCCCTAAGTCGCGGCCTAATTCGGGGTGTAATGGTTCCTTGCTGATGTGGCGCTAATCAAAAAAAAATTTGCGATAAACTTCTGATCTATTCATCGTCTGTCAAGGCAGTACAAAGAACACAAGAAGTAACAAAAATTACATCTAGATCCATAGACCACCTAGCGACGACTACAATCACTAGAGCGAGTCGATGGCGCGCCGCTGTCATCGCCCCTCCATAACCGGAGCTAGGCAAACCTTGGTATAGTAGACAGTCGGGAAGTCGTCGTGCTAAGACCCCATAGGACCAGGTAGCGCTAATCAACTTGACCGGCTACAAACTACGTTTTGGTAAAGACTAAAGAGCTCGTCACGTGCACTTTGTTATGAAGTTAAGATAGATATTTACTCGCTCCATTTCTAAATATAAGAGGTTTTAGGTGTTTCACATGTTGTCGAGATGCATACTAAAATGAGTGAACATACAAACTATAAAATGTTTCGATACAATTTTATACATATAAATATAGACAAATGCTAAAACATCTTATATTTAAAATGCAGGGAGTATAAATGGACTATGGTAGGACCTGGTGGATCTGGACCTACATGTGCTTCTCATATTGGTCCCATGTAGTATTTTTGTGCTAAAAGGAAGATGCCTTGTGTCTCCATATAGTTTAAGCGGACATCACGCAACAAGTACTATATTAGCCGCCAAAAGTACGCTCATTTAATTAAACAAATAAACTAAAAATAACTAAAGCCTAGATTTAGATCCGAAGGAGTCTCTTAAGAGAGATCTGAAGGAGTCTGTTAAGAGCTATCCATGTGCCAGAACCATGAGTTAGTTTCCAAATCTTCTGGGTTTTAGCTCTAGCCTCGTCGGAGGAGGAGGTTGTCGTCGGAGGCCTACTTGTCATCGTCGTCCATGTGGTTGATGAAGGGTGGAGGTAACCATGTCCACGCCGGTGCTGGTGGCACCAGCGGCCAGAGCGCGTAGTGGTGTAGATGCCTCCTCCTACTGCTCTGGCGACGATGGGTGGAGGTAACCATGTCTCCCAATGCCTTGAGTCTTCCGTGAAGGCTGGATCGGTGAGCAAGTCTGGCGGAAGCTACGCCCGGCGACGCCGATCTCCATCGTGCGCGCACGCCCGGACGATGGAACGCCATGCACTAGGATCCTCTTCGGGTTTAGGTGCCAACCGTTGGGCAGGGCACATCGAGCCAGGGCACGGGTGTTGCCTCCTGGCAGTGCCTCTGTGCCTGGTCCACCGGCACGTACCGGCGGTGGTGTTGCGACGGCGCACCCGACGACGTGATGGTGAAAGGGGTCGGGGGCGCCCCTGAGACCCGACGCCTCATGGTCGTTCTCCCCGCGGCATGTGAACCACTTCTCGACATTATGGTTGGAAGGAGGTGGCGCAGACGCGGCTAGGGATGTGTGTCATTGGGGAGAGGAGTGAGCGTGAAGGGACGGATGGGAACCCCGCTCGTGCGTGCGCATAAAAAGGACCAGCCCATGGGTCGGTGGGTCGTTGCCAAATGGGTCCATAGCGGACGGTGACACAATACCGGCCCAAATTTAGGTTGAATATGTGTCCACACAGACAGCAAAACGGACATTAATACTTTTGTATCACCGCGTTGGACCGTATTTTTTACTCGCGTCGAGAGAAACGAACGCGTCGGACGAAATGCACCGCCCGTTGGAGCTGCCTCAAAGGAACACGCCCTAGCTGTTCCGAAATTCTTGAAATCTGGATCGAAATTTGTATCACGGCGTTGGACCGTTCTTTTTACTCGCGTGGAGAGGAACCGACGAGTTGGACGAAATGCACCGTCCGTTGGAGCTGCCGTCCGTTGGAGCTGCCCCAAAGGAACACGCCCTAGCTGTTCCGGAATTCTTGCTGGATCGAAATTTGTATCCCCGCATTGGACCATGCTTTTTACTCGCGTGGAGAGGAACGGACGCGTCGACAGGGGTGGATACAGGGGGACCAGCAGGGGCCCTGGCCCCCCCTAACACCATAGATTTCTTGCTAAAAAAATGAAAAGTGTATAATTTAGAAAATTTGCTTTAATCGGCCCCCTAATCTCCAAAATTAGTGAATCCTGCCTTCGCCCTTGCGAGTCGGACCAAATGCACCGCCCATTGGAGCTGCTTCAAACGAACACGCCTAGCTGTTCCGGAATTCTTGATATCTGGATCGAAATTTAAACCCGAATTCTTTGCAATAATTTTCGTATCACATCAATGCACTTTTATTTTGGCAGTTGCTCCTCAATAATCACATTGGAAATCCTTGACGAAGGCAAAGAAGCACAGCCGAGCCAGGACACAGCGGTCAAAGGAGGGGACCCACCAGAGCTCTCACCCGCATCCCTATGATCGCGCGCTCTCACCCGCGTGGCCCGCATGGCATTGGCTCCTCTTCTCTGTCTCTCTCTCCCTCCTCCTGCTGCAGCAGCTCCGTCACGTCCCGTCGGCGGTGCCATTTGTTTCTCCGCCTCTGCCCCAAGCCAGCATTGCACTGGCTGCACCGCACCCAGACCAGTAGAGATAGAGAGGCAGAGTAAAGGAGCTCCTTCTCCATCGGCATCCTCTTCCTCCCTCTTTCCATCTCCTCTCCAAGGACCGCCTCTTCTCCTCCGCCGCCGGAGATCGTTATTCTTCTCGTCGCAAGACTGGTCGCGGCAGCGGGGTTTCCTTCCGGTCCATCTCATCGGTATGCCCGGTGATGTATGCCTTTCTTTGCCGTCTCTTTCTTGGCTCCCTTCGTTGCTGTCTCTGGACGGCCGGCCGGACATCTCACCGACCACTATCTTTTTCTTGGCCGGACCTCGGTATGATCGGTCAAGGAAATGCGGCTAAAATCGTTCGGATCCGACGGCGCCCCAGCTATTTATTAGTATTATTTTTCTCGGGGATTCTCTCTTATTGTTTCTGTTTCACCCGATGAACCCTTGTTTTGTTATTTTTCCCAACTCACGAAAAACATTTTTTGGATAAGTAGCACTAGCAGTAGTAGTACTACTGTCCCTACTGTAAACATTTTATATTTTGTTTCACGCAAGTTTATATGTTACAGATGCATCACTGTTATGATAATGCATATTCTTCCTGAAAAGAAACCACGTGCTATTTGTGTTTCCTCACATAATTTTCTTACAATAGCAAATCATTGCCTAACTAGATATTGTCGATCAGGATCTGTTTCCGGTATAGACTGAACCTTTGCTGCGTTCTGCTTATCAGGAACTTGGATTTTTCACATCATGTGGTGCTAGCCACATGGCTCGCGAGACGCCCAAGGAACCTAGAGTCCTCCGTAGCCATCCGATCGATGAAACTCGTAAGCGATTAGCACGGCCATTTTTTTGTAAACCATGAATTGATTTGTATGTTCAAATGTAACTGAATCTTTCATTGGCTTGCAGCATTTGAGGCATTTTATGATGGCTCATGGCATGGAGTTAGGTGTATAAGGGTCAGGGATGGCGGCCTGTTTGTTAAGTTTATCTACTCTGGATCCACAGTGGAGCATAATGTTAATGGGGATCATCTGCGGTTGCGATCCCGAAGGGCAACGTGCTTCGACTGCTCGCACGTTCTCAAGCCGGGTGTTGATGTCTGTGTACAATCTTCTCATCCACTCCAAGCAAGTTCAACAGGGGAAATAAAATCTTCTGTATGTCAACTTACTATTTATTTTCTAAAAGAATGTCAACTTGCTATTCAAATTTAAGTTATAACACGTTTACACAGCCATTCTTTATATGTTCCAAATGTGCATCATGTGGTGAATATAAAGAATTAGATCCGATCACCGTACGATCGTTTGTATAAATTCATGTCATTTGATAGTATCATTACTTGATTACTTTATTGATGTTATGCATGCAGATATTACTGTGTCATGATGCAAGGCTCGTCACAATCAAGAGAAATCATAATGCAGATCAGTGTCTCTGCTTATTTGTGGTTATGCTCTACAAGAATCAGTGTCCTGGTAACACAGAAAAAGGGGGAGTGACAACATATAGAAGAGAGGAGGTGGTGACTCTAAAGAGCATCACCCTCTTGCAAAAGCTCCAGCCGAAGGAGCTCCCCGAGGGAAATGTACAATGGAATTGTGTGGCGGACTGCCTCTCTCTCAGTAGAAGCAAGCTCTTAAGTGCTAGATTTTCTTCAGAAATTACACATCTCATAGTATTGTCTACCCTGAGGGGAATGGAGTTCAGCATCAAGTTGGTAGAAGGCAAGATCATCTATCGAGTCATCAAAGGAGACCAAGAACGGTACAGTTCAGATTCCATGAGGACACCTCCAGGATTTGGCAAGAACATGGAGGTAATGTCGTTCCAAATGCGTGATGGGACTTTACGCTCAGTGATCAGAACTGTCCCTGTCACTCATGCAAAGAAGCAGAGTCTCACAGAAGACATGAGATTCACTTTGAAGACTGAATCTGATGCTCAATTAGAAGACATGAGGTTCATTATGAAGGCTGAATTAGATGGTGTACTTGATATTTTCTCGTATGAGCAATTGGATTTGAGGCGCTCACAGCGTCGGAAGACTCAACCAGAGCGCTTTACCAGTTATGATACACCTAATTTCGGTCGTGACAAGTGGAAGAGACGTGGTGCAGAGGATCGAGATTCATCAGTTGAAGAATCAAGCTGTGAAGAGATCCCAGTAAACATCACACCGCACCGAGTACGTGCAGGCGCATTCGTGGTCAAGGAAAACCCAAGCTCCACAGAAGGGCCGCATACGAGGACAAGGAGAACTCATGTGAAGGAAAAACCCAGCTCGAGGAAGTGAAGGAGAAGAGCACAATTCAAGAAAGAGCTTCAGATTCTCATATTGCTCGGACACCTGCAAAGAATAAGGAGAAGAATCATCGCCCTACTATGTCATATCAGCGGTACTCATATCCTTCATCGCACAGCCTAAATGGCAATTCCGAGCCAGCATTCTGTCGGAGAAGTGGTAGGAAAAGAAAGGAACGCATGTCTGAAAGAGAATACAAGCGAATGATAAACCAATGCATGGGAAATATCCAGAGTGAAATGGACAGGGACTTTGAGTTTAATCTATATTTCCCGATGATGAATTATAATCAGGATGCTTACCGAGAAGAGGATTTTACATGGCCATCTTCTGCTGATACTCAAGATGAGAAGGATGAGCTAGATGATCTTTGGAAAGAAATGGACTACTCATTGACCACACTTGCACTTCTTGAGCAAACGCAGGTCTGCCTTTTCTTTTATAATTGTGCAACTTTCTCTTGAAATGGTTTAGGGCATTTCGAGAAAATGAAAGGATGAATTTGGCGATATACAAGCAGTTGTGTCCCTTTTTGCCTATGAACATCTTTGTTCTTTATTTTTTAAGATACTGATATAGTGGTCATTCCGATATAAATATGTTTGTCTGTACTTCTGATAAAGCTATGTACAAAACCTTAGGATTTATTAGATTCTTTTTAGGATATTTTTAAAAATGATTTAATTAATGATCAGTATATCACCTTTTTTGCATGATATTTCCTTATTATCTTATTTTTTGTGGGGTTATTATCTGCTGCTTAACTTTGCCCAATCAGGAAAGTCGAACGATGGGAACTAGCTAAAAGTTTTATATCTACTCCTAGATCGCAAAAAAAATGTTGCAATCATTTTGGAAGATATTTGAAGTGCAGTTGGTGCAATGTTCAACATGTTGTGCCATATGAACATTTTGGTACTTCAGGTCATTTGATTGACCGTCTTTGCTTTTTAAATAAAAAGACAAAATAAGGACTAAGTAAGGAACTTTATTAGCACGTCTTTCCAATCGTAATGCCGTGAATTACTTGATGTCCTTCATTAAAAAGTACGGTCTTTGTTTTTTCGGCAATTCAGTAACAAGTTACAAATTTCCAGGACCCAGATTCAGAAGCAGTTCATGGGAGCATGGCTGGTTTAGGAAAAAATGGAGAAATACCATGCCATCATGACTGCATACTGGATGAGGAGCTTGGACTAATATGCAGATTATGCAATGTTGTATGTACTGAGGCAAAGGATATCTTTCCACAAATGGTAGGTCGAATGAAACAATCACAACTTCCTTTCACTATTTTCACTTTGGGCGCATTCTTGACAGAATGCATAATATCTTCTGTTCCATGCAGGCCAATGCTAATGACTATAACAAGGAGAGACCTGGATGCAGCAATTTTTACAATGATGATCGTGTACTTGATCAGTCTCTTCTTGAAATCCTGGGACCAGAGTTTTCAGAGTTGAGGGGCTCTGTGAACTTGTGGAGTTTAATACCAGATCTTGAGCCGAAGCTGCTTCCTCACCAAAGGAAGGCATTCGAATTTATTTGGAAAAACTTGGCGGGATCATCACAACTTGAGGAAATGGACAATCCAGCAGCCAGTACAGGTGGCTGTGTGATTGCACATACTCCTGGATCCGGCAAGACGTTGCTGCTGATCTCATTTCTTGTCAGTTACTTGAAAGTTCACCCAAGAAGCCGGCCGTTGGTCCTAACTCCAAAATCTGCTATCCATACATGGAGGAGAGAATTTGAGAAATGGGGCATTTCACTTCCTCTGCATGTGCTTCACCATGCTGACAAAAAAGGCAAGCCAATGGGAGCTATTGATCCTAGGCTGCAGGCGATCTTAAGCAATTTTCGCCGGTCGTCATGGAAAAATATCCGCCTTGTGGATTGTTTGGACAAGTTATGCAAGTGGCATGAGCGTCCAAGTGTTCTCCTCATGACATACTCGTCTTTCTTAGGGATGACGAGAGAAGACGCAAGAATGCCGCAGCGAGCATTCATGGCACAAGTCCTGATCAATAACCCTGGCTTGTTGATCCTCGACGAGGGACATAACCCGAGGAGCAATAAATCTAAGTTGAGGAGGGTTCTTATGAAAGTGAAGACTGAGTTTAGAATCCTCTTGTCTGGTACAGTCTTCCAGAATAATTTTGAAGAATATTTCAACACCCTATGTTTGGCCAGACCTCGGTTTGTCAATGATACTATGACTGCGCTTGTCCCAGAAAGGAAGAAGGAAACAAGCAGAAGGACAGAGAAACATAAAGACGCGGTGACAAGGCGCATTTTTGTCGAAAGAGTTGGGCAAAAGATCGAGTCTAGCGACAACTGGGACCGGGTAGATGGTATCAATCTGCTAAACGAGCTTACATGTGG
This sequence comes from Poa pratensis, assembly GCA_947311845.1. Lineage (NCBI taxonomy): Eukaryota > Viridiplantae > Streptophyta > Magnoliopsida > Poales > Poaceae > Poa > Poa pratensis. Next base: position 29,605,559 of record CAMZMU010000098.1, on the reverse strand, counting down.
ATTCATAGATTCATTCGAAGGGTCAAAGCTAAGCAACCTTCCAGGGATACATATACATACCCTTTTCATGAAACCCACTGAGATTCAGCAAGAGATACTCTCAAAAATAACAATGGCTACGTCATGCGGTGGGCGTTACCTTCTTGAGGTTGAGCTGCTCATCACAATTGGCTGTATCCATCCATGGCTTATAAAAGGAACCAAATGTGCTAGCACTTACTTCACTCCAGCAGAACTGCGTAAAGTAGACAAGTACAAGAGGGACTTCTCTGTTGGTTGCAAGTCCAAGTTTGTGATTGATCTGCTACACAAGTCCTCGTACAGGGGGAGAGGGTGCTGATCTTCTGCCACAATGTGTCCCCGATAAACTTCCTCGTCAAGTTGATCGAGAACGTATTCGGATGGCGCCTCGGGGAGGAAGTCCTGGTCCTTCAAGGTGATCAAGAGCTTCCGGTCCGTTCCGACGTCATGGATAAATTCAACGGTGACGCTAAAGGGAAGAGGAAGGTGCTTATTGCTTCGACAACAGCCTGCGCCGAGGGTATCAGCTTGACGGGTGCATCAAGGCTGGTCATGCTGGATTCAGAGTGGAACCACTCCAAGACCAGACAGGCAATAGCGCGGGCATTCAGGCCTGGCCAGGAGAGAACCGTATATGTCTACCTTCTGGTGGCATCGGGTACATGGGAGGAGGAGAAGTACAACATCAACAGGAGGAAAGCTTGGATGGCGAAAATGGTCTTCCACGGACGCTATTTCGATGACCCGTTACGAAACGCCGTGACTGCTATTGATGATGATGTGCTCAAGGAGCTTTCTGATGAAGATAAGACCAAAACTTTCCACATGATAGTTAAGCAGGACTGACCAACCAAGGCTGTTCTACCTCTGCATGTTCCTCTGTCCTTCTAATGTGTGGTAGACCTGTGCTGTAGTGTTTATGCAAGGCTGTGTATATAGCATATATGGACATACTCTAGTGTAGTATGAAGTTTTCTGATGTTTTGTATGCTCTTTTGCTGGTTTTAGCGAAGATGTTACTCTGCACTAGATGAATTATCACCAGTTATCAGTTACAGAAATCTGGCAAAAAAAGGGGACTCAACAGCAACAATTTGTTGACATCTTTGGCATAAGATGCTGCAACAGTCACTTTCGTCGACAACAGGTACCTATGTGTATGTCCCTTTTGTTTGTCGTAAGCTGATCCATAGTCCATAGAGATAAATATTGGTATTTCATCACTCATACAAAGCAGGAAAGCCTTATCGGGTCTGTGTTTCAAGAATCTCACCATTTGGGCCATTGCAAAATTCTTTCCAGGACCAGATATTTTGCAGATAGGACCCAACTGAATTATTGCTTATGGGCCTTGCTTGTCAAGTTGCTGGCATCTCCTTCGTACTCTCTCACTCACCCTGTCAAACCAAATTAACTTATGTCCCAACTTCAACTCTATTTTATCTGTCTTTTAGTCAGCAGTACCGTTTGATCATGAACAGATTATGATCCAACCACTATCTCTTTTTATTAACAAAAAATATGCAACCACCATTTTTGTATCAGCTATTATTCACTTTTCTCCAACAAAATTAACTCCCACTTGCCCTGGTTGGTGTAACTAAAACATGTGGGATAAGAAAATTCTGAAGAACCTCAAGGACCAGATAACAGTATGATGCTCAGGCTGGCATAACTGGCAGTAGTTGCTTTAGACAGGGAGCCTCTCCCACTTGCCCTTCAAATTTCCTTATCATGTCCACCTGCCTTAGACAGGCCCAATACAAGTGGACATGCCAGTGTGCTCATTACTTTGCTTTATCTTTCATGTTCCAAATATATTCAGAGAAAAGGGGTGCAAAATTGTTTCAGTGTATCGTTTATTTTCTGGATTTTGGAAACGGTGTCGGAAAGATCTGTTTAGAAGGATGTGCCGAAAGGACCTCCTTTTTGTTAGATTCCGAGGAATTTCATGTTAGGACATCAATCATGTGCATGTGAAAAATTTGGGCTCTATTTATTCAGAAAATAGTCTTACGCCCTGCTTTATAAATAATGCAACTGCCAGGCTAGGCTCTGTTTATTCTGGGAGAGGAATACTAGCATCTCTAAAAATACATATGCTTTGCAAAAAAAAATTGAACCTTGTTCTGTGCTGTGTTCTGTGTTACCCCATCATTCTTTCCTTCAAATTTGTTTTCTTCTACTGTAAAAAAGCTATATAATGATCTTAGAAAATTCTACCACATGTTAATGTGTGATTTGGCTGTGAAGGGCGCACTGCTGGTCTGTACTTAACAAAAGTCAAATTATGCTAACATGGTGCCAAGACTGTGGCCTTATTCTAAACCTCTCACAATACCACCCACAGGTTTGGCCAGTCTGGTCCAGGAAACCTTGAGGAACCATCTCGATGAACTTGCCAGCCAAATCCTCAAGATGCTAGAAGTTTCTAGGCACACTACACCACCCCCACCATACACTCATGTCCCTGTCTACCTCCTCAGGTAGCCCATGGATTTGGCAAACTGGCAAAAATACTCATATATTTGCTTTACACAGCTTGCCAAATCGAACTGGAACAAGGAAAGGTGACACTTGATGATGCTCCCATCCAGCTAAAAGATATACTCATCATCTGACTTTTGCATGCTGCTTTGAGACAGTGGTGTTTATTTTCCATCATCAGTGCACCAGAAATGAATTCCACTGACTTGTCACACACCAATACTATATCAGGAGAACATGCAGCTAAGATCAAATCAGAGGAGGCGGTGACGAAAGGGGGGGAACAGTCCAACAACAGCAGCCACAGTTAGATAGATAGTCTCTAGTCTCAACTAATACAACTTGTATCGATCCTCTTTTTTTACGATGATATCACTTGCACTGTCTTTATAACCTTTTCTTTCTTGTCCATTTCCGCCTTAAATTTAGAATGTGTCCATCAGACCATCACTTAGCTCATCAACTATTGGTGCCACTGTTCCGAAAAATATCTACCTGTGCATGGATGTTGTCCTTGTTTTGTTTTTTGGTTTCACATGGCTGTGGAGGGATTTTTTTTGGAACAAATTCAGAATGCTGAGTATGTATACCTTACTTGGTGGATAAACAAATAAAATTTGAAGGTATCATTCTTTTTCAAAAATATTTTCCTATGATTGTGGGTTTGTATCACAGAAATCATTTATCAATGGAGGCAATTATTGGTCAATGGTTTGATATCATGAAATACAATACGCACCATATTTTAAAATGGAGCCAGGAAAGTATGACATAATACCACATAAAATAAATTGTCTAGAAGCGCCCAAACCGGCCAACTCTTCAAATTGCCAGAAACCTCCTGGGTTAGAATACATTACACATCTCTGTCGCGCGAGAAGGTTTGCAAAGAAATGTTTTCGGATGTTCTACGCGAGCGAGAATGATCGGTGAAGGTTTGGCTAGGCAGCGGAAATTTAAATATTTGAGGCCGCTGTCGTTACCCTAGATGCATTATGTGCCGGTAGGAAAAAAAAGGATTTTGTACCAACCCAGGGCCGACAACAATGGCAAGAGCGTGCAGTCCGCGTCGTCCTTGCAGGTAATTGTAGAACATCAAAGGATTAAAGCGCATAACTGTACTGATGGGGTAAGCAAGCACTGAACAGATCCAGAATCCAACCAGACAAAAGCAAGTCGGCCAATTTGAGAGACAAGCCTCTCATAAGAGAAAATGGAGGCTAACTATTACAGATTGTTTGATTGGTAAGTCTTGGATTTTTGCTTTCGTAAACCGTGTGTTTCTATTGTTTGCCTCTTGTGGTCGTAAGATTCTTTCGCGGTATTCTGATACCACGATAAGTTTACTACAAAATTCTATCGAAAATTAGTACTACGCATGACATCTTTCACTAATGATCTTCCAAGTTATCTAAATTTTCTTATGTCACACTTCCTTTTTAGAAATCTACACACTGTTTTTGTGAGGAAGTTTATATACATTTTCTTAATGTAAGAGTGTCACAATTTTCACCTTAGTTGTATATCTTGTAAAGCAAAGTCACACTAACATTCATTAATAGTAGTCTATGTCAAAATTCAAGATATACACCAATACACGTCATCCATCATTTCAGTCATCCAATTTTCCACATCATCCCCACTAAAGTGGAACTCTACATGCAATCTTTCACATCATTTTTCAAAGAAGATTATGGGGTAAAACCCCAAAGTAAATTTTATTAATCAGGCCACACTATTTACAATTACTTAAAGACCATAAAAGTGTACAAGAGTGTCAATCTACCTTCAGAAAAATAGTTTTTTTTCCTTCGCCCTATGCACTTGCATGGTGACTTCATGAACAAAAGCCCTCTTCCAAAATCTAAATGTAAGCATGAACTTTTGAAATATAGCTTCGTTTCTTTGCTTCCAAATATGACAAGCGGCAATAATGACAATATTAATGAAAATTTGGAGAAGTTTTCATCAATTCGGATAAATAAAAACCTGCTCCTGAGTATCTACATGCTCCCATTGAATCTACAGATAATTGCAGATCCTTACACTAAAATTGCAATGGAAGAAAGGGTGCTATCGTGTCACGATGCACGGACACCGGGGATACTCGACCCCCTTTAGTTGGCTCGGCACGGGGCGCGAAGGAGGCTTACGAACATTGGCTTCCGGGTGAGAGTGAGATCGTCCTAGTCGAGCAAGCTCCAAAGAACAACATAGAGACACAAGGAGTTACCCAGGTTCAGGCCGCCCGGAGGCTAAAAACCCAACTTCTGCATGTCTGGATTGAAGAGTTCATCATGGTGTGCCATAGTGGTTCAATTCCCGGATCTTGACCCGTAGGGTGGTTGGGTGGAGGAGGAAGAAGAGTAGATCCTAACACGGAGGAGATCACCTATCTCTCTTCCTATATCTTAGCGATGGCTAGCTATACTCTGGCTTGGAGTCCAAACTAATATGTCCACATGCGGTCACGCAAGAAGCATGCTACTGTTTAGGCGGGAAAGCCAAAAGGTGGAACTGGATTGCGGCAACACGTGGCTTCGTCTCCACCTTTCGTCCGCCTTGGGTTGGTAGGATCCCAAAAGCGCGCCTGCTTTTGGGAGGGATATGGCTGGCAGACGGCAGGCGGGCCTGACATCCCTACCACGGTTGTCCCCTGGGTGACACCTTCTTTGGCATGATCTTTGAGAGGATCGAGTAGGTTGTCTAAACGGGGGGTGAATAGGCAACTACAAATTTTCTTTTTCTTTAATCAAATTAAGGCTTTGCTCAAAATATAAGTTCTCTAGATAAGCGACTAGGTGAACAATCCTATATATATGATGAGCAAGATACAAGCTAGCAAGATATTCTAAGCAAGATAAGCTAGCAATATAAGTAAAGAAAGGTTAAGAGATAACCACACAGTGGCGCGGAGATTTATCCTGAAGTTCCCTTCGCAATGAAGGTAGTCTCCGTTGGAGCGGTGCGGAGTCACAAAGTGACCCCCGAATAGCAGTGATATGGCACACCATGTCTCCCTCGTGTTATCCTCCAATGAGGAGTTCCATGATCCACTATATGATGCCCTCGAGGTCGGCAACAAACTTTACAAGGATGAGGCACACTTCACAACCGAATTGGAGGCTCTCACCAGAGTCCGCGGCTCCCCAAGCAACGAGACTCACAAGACCGGGGCATGACTCCTCAACTCAATTGGAGGCTCCCGGCTAGTCCCCGCGGCTTCCAAAGCCACAAGAACGACCAACGACCGTCTAGGGTTTCAACAAACCCAAGAGTAACAAGTTCCTCAATGGAATGGATGGGGAAATCAAATCGCTTTGGTGTAAGTGTAGATCTAGGTCAACTCTCCCAAGTCCTAGAAGGACAAGGTGTTTGAGTGGGTAGGGAGAGAGATATACGAGCTTGGAGCTTGCAACAATGGCGGGCAAAGATATTCTGGTCGGGTGCCTCTCTTGGAGAAGAAGAGGCGACTTAAATAGGTCCACTGAAAAACTAGCCGTTTTGCACTGGTTCGTGTGATCCGGAATTCCGAACGTCTACCAACTAGCTTCCGGACGGAGACAATACCCAAGGGAGCTGGTCCAGAACTAGTTCGGATTGGTCCGGAAAATTCCGAACCACTCGGAATTCGTCCAGTTTGGCCTATTTTTCAGCAGATCTATTTCCTGACTTTTTCCACCATAGTTGTAGGAAGGTTGTAGGGTGCAAATATGGTTTGTGAGCATGAGTAATGATTTTCCCAAGCTTTCCAAAGAGTAATCCCTCTTGATAGTACAACTTCCCTATGACTCAACAAATTAAATCTTCAGGACAGCGACTTCGATCTTTTTCTCCTTTTTGAGGGGTCAACCACTGCCATGTGCATTTCATCAATTGTACCTGTAGTACTTTAGCACACGGTAATATCATCACTTATGTTGTTCACAAACACAAAAGTAGCTTAGGAGGCGTATGTCCTTTCAATCTTCTTTCTTTACTTTCTTGGAGCCTAAGCCTTCCCTTGATCTTTTCCCTCTGTTGACGATGGTGTGTTGATCTTCTGGAGGTACGAAGATCTTCTTTCTTTACTTTCTTGGAGCCTAAGCCTTCCCTTGATCTTTTCCCTCTTTTGACGATGGCATGCTGATCTTCTGGAGGTACGGAGTAGGCATGCATTCCAAGCCTGGGCAAGGAATGAGTCCAACTAGCCTCCGGGCTTGGCTCCTTACGAGTCTTGGCCTTGGTACTCGTGTAGCATCCCCAGAGGGCTTCCCGGGTTGAAGTCCTTAGCCGCCTGAGTGTTGATGCAGATCTTGACAGGTCACCATGGGGCAGGCCCACTTGCCAGGTTGACTTGGCTTGGTCGTGTCCATCTTTGAGGTGGGCCCACTGGTGGTGGACCCACTTTGGCTGGAGTAGAGGAACCCCATGTTCCACTATTGCGACAGGTGCATCCAATCCTCAATGACAGAGAAGAACATATGACACAGTGGAATTCATTAGTGAAATTGAATTTTCTCCTTCATATCATATCACTTGTATTTAACTTGTCACTTGCAAAAAGCCATGCAAACACCTTAATAGCATTACTTCTCTTTTCCAGATCCATGAACAATTAATGAAGATGCAATTCGGAGCATCACCACTTGCAAGACTAGCAAATAGATAAGATTTTTGCAAAACACTGATATCATTGAGAGAGACTGACAAAACAAAAAAGTAATGCGAAAAACACAAGTCTTCAGAGGCCACTTCGTCAAATCTGATAGTTGGATCACGACGATAACCAGTGTACTGGCCATGCCATGCCATGAGGAAAGTTTTAAACCTTCAATGCATGCAGCCAATGCTTCTTAACATGCCAGGTCATTTCTCCGACGAGTAAAATATCAACAATCGACCTCGCGAGTTTTGACAATGCGCACAAATATAACTGCGCATTCGGTAACGCCTACGGAAAAGATGAGCGGGATACATGCAAACCTCGATGAAACAATCCTTCATGAGCATTTCATGGCCGACAGACGACCCACTTGGGATATCGCCCGCTTTCTCTTCTTATCCTCAATTTCCTTCACCGCGTGCATCAAAAAAAAAATCCTCGATCTCGTCATCATCGAGAAAATCGTCCAAATCGGAATTTTTTTATGACGAGGACTTATCAAAAAAGAATTTCACAACCACGCATGAAGCTCCACACCGATGGAAGAATTCATCTACAAACATTTCAAATGGAATTTTCCGACAACGAGTTCTCAAAAAAGAATTTCACGGCCGACATACTGATGAAAGAATTCATATACAAATATTTACAATTATTCACCTAACGAATCTGCATTAAAATGAAAATTAAACAAAGGATAGAAAATTACCTCGGGAGACGATGAGATCCTAGGACGGGGACGGAGTCGCCGGAGGAAAACTCGGTCGGGGTCGCTTTCAGGATGGGGGCACGTGGAGGACGACCTGGTGGTGCTCAATCTGAGCCCTTCACAACCTCGCATGGAGCTCCACACCGGATCCATGGCGGGCGGCTCGGAAAAGCTCACAAAGGAAGGAGAAGAGGTCCCCAGAGCTCCAAAACAAGGGGGAATGGCATGCGCGCGCGGCAGAGGGCTCTCTCGGTAGCAAGGTGGCGGCGGCGGGGTGGATTCCTACTGAAATTTCATCTGCATCAAATCCTCTTTTCTTTACGCGAAACGTTAAAATTTAGGCCTCCTACCATTGATACGAGGTAGCGGGAGCTTGTTTTACGGTTTCCCGGAAAATAAAAATATGGCCTCAGTCTGTTTTGCAGGATCTGCTTGAGCTCTTATTTTGTCAAAACTGTTAAAAACGGCTATTAGGCGATTTTAGAACTTTCGGGTCCGCAAAAGTTTCTCTTGGAATAACCATACGATCTCGAAATCTAGAATTCATACAAATATAATATGATAAGAAGATGTGATTAGACGGCGAGTAATGTCAACAGGGAATTGAGAGTAAGCTTCTGAGAAGTGGACGAAGTAGGCTAATATCAGCGGCTAATTGCTCGTCGGAGCTCTCTAACCCTAGCAGCGGAGGAAACTAGACCAAGACGGAGGGGAAACCGGGGGTTACACTAAATGCCTCCCGATACCGTTTATATAGTGCGGGAGGGATACTTTTCCGGATCCGGATAATTTTTTCTACACCAGGAATTGAGAGTCTATATATGGTGTGAGTCTGAAAATGTTAATTTCGGCGTCAACAGTGAGTATTGTCAGCGGTGGACCAAGCTCGATGTGCTGCAGCCCCAAACGCGTTGCTTGCTTCCCCGTGAGCCACACAGCCTAGCCTAGAGGCAGGCAGCTATATAAACATGTCTCTCTCCAGTCCAGTGCCGCCCACTTTAATTTAAGGGAGCTCCTCCCAAACCCAACCCACAACCCGCACCGCCCCATTCCATTCCAACAAACAAACAGCCAAGGAGGGTCCTCCCTTCCGACAGAAGAAAATTACGCCGATGCCGACGCCGTACGGAGCGGCGGCGGCGCTGAAGCCGAGCGTGCAGCACCGTCTGGCCGCTACGCCCACGGCGCACAGGTGCGGGGAGCACGACGGGACGGTGCCGGCGGAGGTGGCGCGGCACCACGAGCACGCGGCGGCGGGCGCGGGCGCGGGGCGGTGCTGCTGCTCGGCGGTGGTGCAGCGCGTGGCGGCCCCGGCCGCGGACGTGTGGTCGGTGGTGCGGCGCTTCGACCAGCCGCAGGCGTACAAGAGCTTCGTGCGCAGCTGCGCGCTGCTGGACGGCGACGGCGGCGTGGGCACGCTGCGGGAGGTGCGCGTGGTGTCGGGGCTCCCCGCCGCGTCCAGCCGCGAGCGGCTCGAGATCCTGGACGACGAGCGGCACGTGCTGAGCTTCCGCGTCGTCGGCGGCGAGCACCGGCTCCGGAACTACCGGTCGGTGACCACCGTGCACCCGTCCCCGGCGGCCGCGGCGGAGGCGACGCTGGTGGTGGAGTCGTACGTGGTGGACGTGCCGCCCGGGAACACCCCCGACGACACCCGCGTCTTCGTCGACACCATCGTCAAGTGCAACCTCCAGTCCCTCGCCCGCACCGCCGAGAAGCTCGCCGGCGCCGGCGGCAGGCAGGCGGCGTGCGCGACGCAGTGATCGAACCAATCGTCATTGGCCGGCGAGCCATCCAGGTCAAACTCAACAGGGGCCTTTTGGTAAATGGTTGTTTCTCCACCAATTAATCCATGGCGGTGTGCGAGCGCGTGGTTTCTTTCTTTATTTTGTTGTGGCGTGAGGGCGGCGAGGGGTCGGTTCGGTCGGTGCCATTTCACTCTTGACCCCTGGCTGTTTCTCCTTATCGCGAGACACTCCACTTTCTCTAGTACTAGTCCTAGCTAGCTTAGTGGACAGCTGCTGCTTTCTTGGCATGTGAGTTGTACTGCCGGCCATGTTGGCAAGGACAGCTGCTGCTTTCTTGGCAGAAGAAGCAAGTGGGCGGCGCAAGTTGCAAGCACCAGCCGGAGATAACGTGAATTTAATCGCAAGTGGACGCATCCACTTGCATCCCCTCTCTCTCCTCTTAACCTATTTTCTCTCTCTACCTTAATTGAGTTTGGCGCTGCTCTCTTCTCTTCTCCTCCGTACTACTCCGTAGAAGGTGAGCAGCTGCTGATTATAATTAGGCTCTAGTCAAAGCGGGTTGTTGGATCGTTACCAGCTCCGGACCTGTCTCTGTCGAGGCGGGCCCACGCGCTTGTGGTCGGCAGCGGACCGGGTCTCGGCTCTGTCGGGTCGGTTACGGTACGGCCTGCCTCAACTCAAGCTCGATTGGACGACCTCACCGGCCGGCTACGACCGACTCACATGCTTCACTGCCTCTCCAAGCTTCCTTCCTGCTCGCATGTTCTTTCCAAGAGTAGACTATTATACTACTCCGTATTAAGATATAACAAAGTCTACCGTGTTTGTGAACGTAGAATGCAAGATTCAAACAATACTAACCGTAGAATACGGGTCAAAGTCATGGATCCATGATCAATTCCAATTGGGCTAACAATTAACAAGTTGCAGTTACCCCACAGCGTATGCATGCATCTCAAGTCTCACTATGTTTTTCGACGCAACTTTCGGATGTCAAAGAATGTCTTCATGCGTATTATATTTTGCAAGGAGTGAAGGCCTATGATTCTTACTTCCAATGTAAGGCCGATGGGCGACCAAGGGTGGGAATTTCAGTGTGATTGATTAAGTCTGAAGTGAACCGACGACGTTTCAGCAGTTCCTCCTCCTTCTGCATCATGAGATGCGTGATCGGGCAACTCATGATTAACTTCAAAATGATTTGATTAAACATACGTGGATTCATGTAGGAAACAACTAGTCATCTCACTCTCATTCTATTTGATTGTGTGAACTATGTTATTTAATTGATCGTAAGAACTATTTAAATTTATTTGATCGTGAACTAGTGTTTAAATCTACTTGATTGCTGAAATAGAAAATAAGCCAACTCGATGTGCCGTTGGATGCAGTGTCCACCCCAAATAGATAAAGCCCGGTCACGAGTCCCTGCTGTGTCCGCGTGACACACCAAACGGAGTAAAACGGACATTTTTCATTATCCGGTTTAGGTTAGGCCGTTCGAGAGATGTGGTGAGTGCCTCCAGCAAAATGTAATACTCACTCCGATCTTAGAGCATCTCCAGTCGGAGCCCCCATATCCGGCCCCCAAACTGTCCGCGGACAGTGACCGGACAACATCCAAAAACATGCTACTACAACCACATACCTCAAATTTTGATACCAAATTACTACAAAAGCATGCAACGTGCACATATTGCTACCTAGGTACACTTGCTGCCACCGCGCTACTTCCGGATAGCTACCCTATCTACTCGTCGTCGGATAGGACGATGACCGTTGCCGTTGCGCCGGTGTCATAGCCGGAGTCGCTCTGTGCCGCACCGGGGGGAGGAGCCGGAGAAGAACCCTGCTCGTCGGAGTCGGAGAAGAGCGAGGCAGATCCGGACGGATCTCCCTCGTAGCGTCGGCCTTCACGAATCGCCGCCTCCGCTTCCTTCTGCTTGTCGACGAACCCGAGCATGTTCGTCATCTGACCGATGAGGATGCGGTCAGCCGCCTTGGCCTTGAGCTGCTCCTCGGCCGCACGGTGCTCCGCCCTGACCCTTGCGTGCTCCTCCGCCCGTATCCTTGCCTGCTCCGCCTCCGCCCATTGCCGTGCCTGCTCCGCCTCCGCCTGCGCTCTCCATTGGTCCGCCGCCGCCTCCGACTGCGCGCGATGCGCTTCGTCCTCCTGCATTCGCCGGAGGTACTCTGCACCCGTCATTTCGACGATGTCGGAGTCCTCGTGGTACACGGCATAGCCGACGTCCGCCGCCTCCGCCGCCTCCACCTCTGCGGCCGCCTGCGCCTCCACCCCTGCCTGCGCTTCCGCCGCCATTGCTGCGACCTCTTCTGCATCGCGCGCCATGGCTTCACGGTAGATTTGCGCCCTCTTCTCCGGCGTGAGCTTGGCGCAGGTGGTGGGAAGGCGGCGAGGCATGGTGGAGGAGGTGGGTGTGGAGGAGAAGAGAGCGGCGGCTGTGGAGGAGCAGAGAGCGGCGCCGGATGCGGATGTGAACTAGGGTTTGTTTCGGCACCTCCACTTATAGTCGGAGGTGGCCGGTACGCCATTAATGCCGGCCGGTGGCCGATGCGCCATGAGTGCCAACGCCGGTCAAGCTATCAACTCCGCGTGGCCGGGCGGTCAAACGTGGGACCGCCCTGTCAGCGACCAAGGGGCGGACGCGTCCGGGCGCACCGGGCGGCCCCAAACCCGCCCCAGATATGGGCTGGGTTTGGGGTGTGCCGGACCGCCCGGTCGTTTGGGATGGCTATGGGGGCCTCCGCTGGGTGGCGGTTTTCGGCCCAAACGCTATCCGGGCGGACCGCCCGGGCGGCCTTTGAGGGCCTCGGTTGGAGATGCTCTTAAAAAAGTATCGGGAGCAGTAGTATTAAGTTGTACGTGATCACCTTGATTCCAACGACGATTTTATCGGATCGGAGGGAGTAGATGGCTTTTGGTGCATGCGACAGCAGCGTTATGCATTGATCAATTGATGCCTAGTGGTACACGCCAAACGGTCAGAAAGAAATGACGCAACCTGCAAAAATTATATGCGAGGCATGACTGATGTACTGCTTTAACAAAAAAATGACTGATGTACTGAAGATGACTCCAACGGGGTGACGCATCGAGTCAGCGCGCCTCCGTCCCCATCCGCACGAGTCAAAAACACGGCTCAACGTGGCGACGCAAACGGACCGCGCGTCCGTTCTCCTGTCCGCCGTGACCCATTCGTGGCCCAAATTTGGGCCAGGTTTGCGTCGGCCGCGGACGCGCGCGGAGCGCTCCTACGTCCTCCCCGTGTCCCCGGGCCCCGCGTGTCATCGACTACAACGGCTAGAGCGGCCACCTTCCCCCATTAACTGTGGGCAATGGATCTGTATAAATGTCGCCGGCCGGCCAAACCCTATCTCTCCTCCCCCAGCCACGACGGCTACCACCTCCAAGCACATATCCACGCGCCTGAATGGATCTGCCGCCGCCACAGCAGCATCTGGTGGACGAGGTGGAGCGAGCTCGTATGAGCGCGCGCGGGCGCAATCGCGGCAGCTTCTCGCGCCGGATGGTGACCAGCCCGGCATGGGCCGGCATGATTCCGCAGCCGCCGCGCCAGCGACTGTCGAATCAGGAGAGGAGGGCGGTGGCGGCCGCGTACTCCGACTCCATCGACAATGACGAAGAGGCGTACGCCGTCGGTGTCGCGGCCGGCAGCGCGTCGCCCGAACCTCCCATCGGCGTGGGCGGCTATGTCCACAGCACCGAGGAGGAGGCGGCGGATGCAGCCCACATGCAGCTGAATGCGCAGAGGGCGGCCGCTTTCATGTCCGCCGCGTGCGCCGTTGCCGACGCTGCACAAGAGGACGAGATGAAGCAAATCCGCCGTGCCGAAGAGACCGCAAAGCGCGCGGCGAGGCGCAAACGGCACCGGGAGGCAAAGGCGGCCGCGGCGGCGGCCGAAGGAGCAGGCAGCTCCACTGGATGTCAGATCCCCGCCGGCGTGGCCGCCTATGCGTGGCCAATTTTGTAAAGAAGCCGGCGCCGCTACGTATGTCGTAGCTACGAAACAAGCAAGGAGGAGGAGCCAGCTAGTCCGCTGCTGGCCCCGGCCATGAAGAAGGAAGAGCCAGCAAGTCCGTGGCCAAATGGACTTGCGACTTGAAGTTCCTCAAAGCCGCAGCCCCTCCTTGATCTTCCCCCTTGCTGGCCATGACGGTGGTCGGTTATTAATTTCTTTTAATGTTTTAGTTTAGATTTTAGCACTTAAAATTTAGTGAGATGGATCGCCGGCCGGCGTTCACATTTAACCGACGGTGGCCTAGATTTATGTCTTTTTATAATGTAAATCCCCAATATCATCTTGAATTCCTATTTTAATGAAATATTGGGAGGAAAAAAAAGGTTGGGCGGACTGAATGCGTCGGCCCGTTGGTCGCAGTGGCCAGAATGGGGCGAACGTGGGCCGGACACGCGTCCTTTTGCCGACCCAAATGGACCAAACGTGCGTCCGTTTGGGTCGCCCCGTTGGAGTCTTCGTGATGTGAGGTGCTTAATTGACTGGACATCTTCTAGTTCTACGGCGTGTGCAAGCGGTGATGGCGTGCGTGCGTATGCAGTGGCCGATCCATCGCGTCGTCCATCCTGCATTCCTGCTGCTGTGCTTGAGTAGTTCGCACAAGAACTGCTTCTTCACCGTGCTTCGCGTGTCCATCAGTCCATGGCTAGCTAGCTAGCTGCATGCAAGCGGTGCACCAGACAGATCAGAGAGGACGCAGCTCTGCAAGTTGAGCCTGGTTGCTTTGCTCGTCAGTTTGTCTTTGATGTTTCTAGGGCGTGTTTGGTAGGCTGCACATTCTCCGACCAGGCCCGCCAGCTGTAACTTCCGGGTGATTGGATGTTTGCATGGAGCGCTGGGCCAAGCTAGCACGCTTCTCAAAACAGGCTCCAGACCCGCTGGGAACGGCCGTTTCCGTGGAGCCAGGCTGCGGGCATGCAACCTAGAGGAACGCCGCGGCCAGCTGCTGCAGCCATCGGAGATGGCGTGAGCTCCGAAATTGCGGCGGGAGAAATTCGGTCACCGCCCGCCTAATTCACCCCTCTATTTAGCTCACCTCTAAATCGAAAACCGTCATTTCTCCTATTCGAGCTCTTGCGATGGCGGGAGCGATTTGTGTCAAGCTGCGCTAGCTAGTTGCATGCATGCGGTGCACCGGATAGATCAGAGAGGACACAGCTCTGCAAGTTGAGCCTGGTTGTTGCGATTTTTTTACAAATATGGCCCCCTGGCCAATGAAATTGTCAAAATTAGCCCCCACCTAAAAAATTGTCAAAAATGGCCCTGTCGGTGGTAGAAAAAGCAACACGTGTCCTAACGCCAACCCAAGTGGCGGGAAGTGACTTTCCGCCGTCTGGCACCGCGGGAAGTCTCTTTGTGCCATAGGAGATGGCGGGAAGTTTACTTTGTGCCGCACCAAAAGGCACATGTTTCACAACTGTGCGCCAGCTCAGGAAGCAACATGTGTCTTCCCGCCACCTCGTTAGGCGTAAAGACACGTGCCCCTTTTCCTGCCTCCCGCCAGGGCATTTTTTGACAATTTTTTTCGGTGGGGGCTAATTTTGACAAATTCATTGGGCAGGGGGGCCATATTTGTAAAAAAATCGTTGCTTTGCTCGGCAATTTGGCTTGACGTTTCTAGTACGTGGTGCAACAAGATGGAAGAAAGTAATAAAAATATCAAGAGACAGATACAGTTTATTATTTGCTCGTCAGTTTGTCTTGACATTTCCAGTTCGTGCTGCAACTGCAACAAGATGGAAGAAAGTAAGAAAAATATCAAGAGAAAGATCGAATAACACTTCTAGATGTTGCTCCCGAGCTCCAGTGCTATTATTTGTCGTCTCTGCAACTTGGGATTACTGCATAAAACAAACATGACTATATGAGCTTTGGTTTGGTTGGACACAAAGGGAACACCACGCCGTGTTCTGTTCCCAAAGAAATTTGAGCAGAGCAAAGGGTTTTTTATTTATTTATTATGTAAACTAGTTCCCCGGCTGGTGACTGCTGCTTCTTGTGGCTGCACGACGTCCATGTCATACATACGCATAAGTTAATGTCTTTGGGATTTGGATTTCGTATTTATGACGGTGGTGGATGCTGACAGTGGACTCAAAATGTAATGGGACTCGCACTTTCTGCACACTCGACGCTTTGGACTGTTATCATATTTCTGCATGTGTGTTATGTGGTTGTGTCTTCAATCTGCAGATGTTCAGGGTTCAGATCTGTGAAACCACTCCGATGGCACGGTAGAAATGTAGACCATGGAAGGAAAAGGACTTCACATTACATATTTACATGCACCCCAGAACACAATGCCACGCCAGTTTCAGAGTGAAGTGCTTTTCGCTGCAGGCATGTTTCTACAACATCACATCAGTTAAAAGGAAACATTTAATTTGCTATTTTCCCCAAGGCAAGGGGCAAAAAAATGATGCACTTGAAATATAGTTAGTGCCATCCCTTGAGGCATGTGTCAAGTATGTGCAACAGTTTATCAAAGCAAAAAAGGAACATTACTCATCAGGCAAGACTAGAGGGATGAGAAAAAAGTTTGTGCACCAGCCGGGAATCGAACCCGGGTCTGTACCGTGGCAGGGTACTATTCTACCACTAGACCACTGGTGCCATGTTGATTACGTTTTGTGCGTTCAATATATCACCATTTTTCTGTAGGAAGAAACTGAAGTCCCCCGCTATCACCTGTAGTTTGGAACTTTGGGTAAACTCATCGTATAAACAGATACTCTAACAGCATTCAGCATTAGCGTTCCAAGAAAAAACAATCAATATTCTACCACCGTTCTCCGTTGCACGCGTGCATCCCACTTGTATGTATACACGTCAACTTAACTCTATCAATATATTGTGCAATTGAATGGCAACGTTTGTTCAGTGTGTGTTTGCAGACGAGTTATTGACATGGGACATGAATCAGCAGGAATTCAGAGAACAGGCCAATTAAGCTCAATCTCTGCCAGCAAATTTCACTTGCGAGGAAACATTCATGTATAATTGTTATGAAAACATGTAGAAATATGCAACTAACAGCATTCAGCATTAGCGTTCCGAGAAAAACAAATCAATATGTAAGAGGTAGCCTACAACTGAACCCATAACCACCACCATCTAAGGAGTCGTCTCATAAATCGTGGCTCCTCAAACAGGAGCAACCAAACATCGTTTCTTTGATTCTTTCTTGCTGGCGCTGCTGTACAATGTTATCTCATCCATCTAGTGTAGTGCCCGGAGGAGATCAGTCTGTACCAGCACCAGCTTTTGTGAAGTCCGCATTCCCCATTCCAGTGTCTTCCTCCCCTTCACTGTCCTCATCGCCATCAACCTCCTCGCTAGCTAACTTCAGCTTTTCAATCGTGGCCTTAAATAGTCTATCATCCCCCTCGCTCACCTGCGCGACAAGCAAGCAAACATGAATCATGGTTAAGACGGAAAAAAAAACTGATGGTTTTAGATTTAAACTTTAGGAGATCCAGCTGCATGATTCCTGCAGATATCTGAATTGACAGTGGTTTCTTTCACTCATTATTCGTTGAACCCCGATAATGAGAAACTTACAGCTCTAGCTGCTTCCTTCACCACCAATTTCCCCTTGTGCTTTTCAATTGCCTCTGCGCAAACTTTGGTTGCATTCGTCAGAACTGCGATCCCCTGTTCCTGTTCACCACAACAATAAACAAAATCAACAAAATCCACATCATTGCATTACATACTAAATTAGCATGCATGCATGCAATCAGCCACCCATGTTTGAAACCCGACACCCGTGCTCATATAATCAGGGCAACCCAATTCCGCCTCCTTTCTTTATGAAAAATAACCCCAGAACCATACATTAATATAATGTGATGTACGAACCATAATATTAATATAATAATGTGATGTGCGGATACATCAAGACAACCAATAAAGGGGCATCTGAATTTTAGTGAGATTTAAAGGTCCCAATTTTCCTAATGCACAGGTCAGACATAATCAATGACTACCCCTCCCTGATTATTTGATAAGCAACGGTGTAAGTGGGACTGGCCAGCCCCCTAATCCCGCCTCCCATCGTGCCTGCAAAATCCACTCATCACATTTGTTATATCGCTAGTGGGATTAGCGGCTACCTCCCACTTGTCCCAGATTGTACAGCGACACATGCACCAGCTAGCTGCACGCCTGCACCGAGCTGAGACCCAGGCAAATGCGCATGATGCAGGCCCCATCCGACCTCAGGCCGTTTCTGCTTAGATTAATTTAAGCGGGTACCACTGGGCTCCCGTGTCCCACTTCTCCCGTTTAGTCCCATCGGGCAGCGGCAGGCGGGAGTCCACGCCGCTTACATCGTTATTGATAAGGTTATGATAGACCTTAACGTAATCTAGAAAATACACATGCTCTCCATGCAAAGACATGTATTCCTTGGGATGAGTTTTTTATTTAGATTTTCTATGTAAAACGAAAAAATGAAAATCTAAAGTCATGAATACACATTAATCCTCAAATGAATGGAAGATAACAGATATCACTAACCTTGTCAAGTGTCTGTGTGGTCAGAACATAAAGTGGAGGAGCGACTAGCTTAATCTTCACAGGGCAGTCAGCATTTCCAGCAGCTTCAGCTTTCCTCATGGCTTCCTATAATAAAACAGAAACAGTAAATCATAACCAGACATACACTTGGAAACCAAACTGCATGGATGGATCAAGAAAGCAAACAGAACCTTAATGTGGAGAACACCATCGAACTGGAAGCATTTCATCTCAACATCAGCACGGATCTTGAGTGGTTGTGGTGTCATTCTCCTCCTTATGTTCGTCACCAGGGCATCCTTAACCTCAGGGGTGACAGCCGGCACAACTTTAGTCACCTGTAGAAAATATCAGCACAAATGAATCTCAAGGAACGACTAATTTGAACAGTCACATGCTATAGGAGTGGTTTAAGCATGCATAAACAGCACAAGCCTGATGTCAGAATAAGATTCCATGCGTCAATATGCTGGCCAAGAACCAAAACAATTATAGGATACGCTGTGGTTAAACGACAGCACCATTCATGATTTTTCATCTCAAGTGACACTAAAATCATGGTACCTAATTATTTTTTCATTGAAACTTATGCTTATACAACCTAGTAGGTTGTACAAGTTCAATTGGCAGTACACAGAAAAACAAGCAAGGAAACTTCCAACCAACCAATTTGAAGCCAAATGAATTCTTGAATCGACTAGTCTATGTTCATTCATTGACTGTGGACATCAAATCAGCTACAAGGAACAAACTGTTGAGGGGCAAATTTTACACAGAACAAAATACAAACTGAAGTGCAACAAATACATACTTCAGAAACACATGAAAATGATAATTGGTTGGAAGAGATTAGTCTCAACTCTCAAGTCATAATGCTACAGCCTCTAGAGAATTAATTACACTGCATCGACTACGACAGATACTAAGCAGTTCATTAGCACTAGCAGAAAGCAGCAGTTGCGGAAGGGGTCAGGAACGAATCTCCATATCAGTACAAAATTCAATGCTAATATTTTTGGCTATGCCTAGTTGCCTACCGATTGACTGTTGATTGGATGGAGCTTATTCATGGGCAAGTCCCATCTGTCCAAGAACCGAAATTACCATAGCATATAATGGGGTCAAAGTACAGCAGCATAATGATCACTTCGAGTTTAGCATGTATGACAGACAATCAAATGACGGTACTTAATTTTAGCATTCAAATTTATGCTTATACAGCCTACTAACTTGTTACTACTAACTTATTACCTAGTATTAGATAATCAATACCAGGTTTACATCACTTCAATGGACAGTACATTAAGAATCGAACTAAAGACCTCTTCCAAGTTTCCACCGACCAATTTGAAGCCACAGAAATCTATGCCAACTAGACTTCAAACCAGATACTAGGAACTAACTGTTCCAAGGGTAAGCCTGAAGGGGGGCAAAATTAGCAATCTATAGTAGCAAGAGATTCCTATCTGATTAGGAGATAAACCGTGCAGACACATGTTGATGCTTAATAACTTGCAGGATATACTCTCAAGTCATAACACTACCAGCCTGAAGAGGATTGATAATCCTTGAATCGACTACTTGTGTATACAAATTAGGTAACTATTAAGTACAGACTCCAAGCCAGCTACTAGGAATTGACTGTTCATGGGACAAATCTAATGCAGGAAAAAAATTAACAGAATGCAGTAGCAGCTTGAAGGACATATGTAAATCTGTAATCAATTGCAAGATATTAGTGTCAAGTCGTCATAACACTGCCAGCCTGAAGTGAATTGGTGCGATTGCTTCCAGTACACCTAATAATGAGCAGTTAACAACTACTGTAGCAATTAGCAGCAAGTGAGAGCTATGCGGAAGGGTCGGGGACGAACCTCCTGGCCATCGGGCCCGATCTCCTTCTCCTCATAGGTGAGGACGTCGAGCACGCCGTCGGGGTCGGTGACGATGAGCTTGAAAGCCTCGAAGGCGTGTCCGAACTTGCGGTAGAGGGGCCATCCGATGCGCTCGTAGAGGGGCTCGAGGTCGACGCCGAGCGTGTCGGCGGCGTGGCGCATGATGGAGTGCACGAGCTTGGACTTGTTGTAGCGGTCCTCGCAGGTGGCGGCCTCCTCCTCGGAGACGCGGCGCTTGGAGAGGTCGATGTAGCCCTTGTCGCGGTCGACACGGAGCACCATGGAGGGCTCCTGGCGGCCGACCTTGATGAGCGAGGAGATGGAGCGGATGCGGCGGCGGGAGAGCTCGGAGAAGAGGATCATGCCCTCGATGTTGTTGTACTCGAGCAGCGAGACGTAGGCGCCCATGTCCGCGATGTGCTTCACCTGGATCATCACCGGCGCGTCCACCTCCGGGAACTGCGCCTCGTACATCCGGCACTCGAGATTCGGCATCGCGGCGGCGGGGGGGGCGGTCGGCGGCGGGAGGGTGGAGAGCTAGGGTTTGGGAGCGTGCGGCGGCGGAGGGTGGCGTGCAGTGGGGTTATGGATTGACTGGGATTGGCGACCTAGGGCGAGGCTGTGCTTGTTTTGAAGACGCCAAACCGACATGCGTGTCCATCCTCCTCTGCATACAAATAGGACTTTCTAAAAAAACATCTCGTTCTTTTGGCTAGTCAGGAGGGAGAGGGACCCCGTTTCCCTCGGCGTCATGGTGAAGCAGAGAGCATTTATCCAAAGTATGCGCAGACGAGAGTACGCGCAGACCGTTGTCTGTGCTGGTGACACAGCTGAAGATGGTTCATCTTGTGTTGGGTTCGTGGTTGGAGGCTGACGGTTATGATTCCCTACTCCGACGTCGACGTGCGGGGTCAGTTTCGAAGTTCGATGGCGTGTCCGGGGTCGTGCTTCCCCGGTCTGATTCTTTCAACGATAATGGTTTGTCATATGACAAACTACTTTGGAGATCTGAAAAGCTACTGATTATCGATGGAGCCGCGTCTACCTTGGTGAAGAGGTGATTTGTCTCTTTGGCGACTGATCAGCGCGGTGGGGTTATGGATACGTGAGCTCGTTTTGAAGACGGCAAACCGACATGCATGTCCGTCCTCCTCTACATACAATCATGACTTTCTAAAACAAACTGCCGTTAAAGTCCAGACACCATACCAAAACTTCTCGTTCTTTCGTTCCTGACCTAGCCGCCAGGCGACCAGGGAGCGAATCCATCTTCCTCCGATCTCCACCGGCGAAGGGGCTGGTTCCCTCTCCCTCCACTTGTTGCCCCGGCGGCAGGAGGGAGAGGGACCTGTTTCCTCCGTTCTGTCATGGTAGTTAGGGTTAGCATATATATGTCGTGATGCGTCGTTGGATGGTGGGAGCGGCGCCCGGGCAAATAAATATGTCTTAACTTCACTCTCAAATGATGTTGTTCTTCATGATGGTTCATGGATGATGTCGGCGAGACGGCGGCGGCGATTCCATCAAAGATGTCTTTTCTCATGCTCTGTCCCCGTTGCTGCGGCGTTTTCTTCGGTGCCATGGTGGAGCAGAGAATATTTATTCATGAGTACGTGCAGACGGTTGTCTGTGCTGGTGACATAGCTGAAGATGGTGCATCTTATGCTGGGTTCGTGGTTGGAGGCTGACGGTTCTGTTTCCCTGCTCTGACGTCGTCATGCGGGGTCAGTTCTGAAGTTCGATGGCGTGTTCGGGGTCGTGCTGCCCCGGTCAGATTCTTCCAACGGTAATGGTTTGTCCTAACTCCTATGGCAAACTAATTTGAAGATCTGAAAAGCTACTGGTCAGCGATGGAGCCGCGTCTACCTCGGGTGAAGAGGTGGTCTGTCTCCTTTCTCTCTGACGGCTGCTACGGTGATGCCGAAGGAGAGAGATAGGCGTTGGTTTGTCATATAGGTTTCTCCTATCTTTTTAGTTCTGTAAGATCGGTGTTTATGTGCCTTGTAACTTGATCTATATTTTATTTATAAATGAGACACGTATTACCAGTAAACAAAACTACCGTTAAGTCCAATACACATTTTCCCGGTTTGAATCATTAAGTACAAATTAATACATTTTTAAGATATACAAAAACTGTTTGTCATAATCATTTTGTTACGATATGATTTTGACAGAAGCAAACCGACCCTTATAACATGCGGGGTCTAACACCCTCATGGTCGAAAAACATGTACGTTAACCTTTATTTGATATTACTAACAACATTGTGACGATAAGATATCGTACTATATCAGTTGGATGTGTCTAGGCCCACTGTTACGCCAACAATGTGCTCTCATCGTTGACGGCAAAGCTTTTTTCCCATTACCGGAAAAACGGTGTCACCATGCAACCAATGAGCCAGTCCTAGAGGCAAGACTGGGACACTACTTGGTATTCTTATTTCCACACGTACGCATGGATTTTTTCTGAATTTATATTCATGAACCATAACAATTATAGCATAGAAATATAAACATTAATTATGAAGCAGATGTTAAATGTATATCCCATTTGAAATGCAAACCTCACGTCCGGATCCCATGGCAGCGCATGTCCTCGGTTGCCATCGCTCCACCATTTGTTTCTCCTTTTTCCTGTTACAATAAAAGGATCTGTTGCGCCGCACATGCCAAGCTATGTGTAAGTCAGGCGGGCCGCCGCGCCCCCCCGGCCCAGGAAGATTTTACCAAAAAAACTAGTACTATTTGGCCCATTTTCGCAAAAAATCCAAAAAATCATCAATTTTTGGCCTATTTGCTCCCCTCCCCAATCTGTCCCAATATGCATGTATATCACATCCCCCAGGCACTCGGTCCAAGCTCCGCCACTGTTGTGCCGGTGATGCATGTAAAATGCATACATAAACTTTGCATGTTATTACTAGATATTCCTACATATTTGCAACTTATATGATGTTATATTCATGTTTTATAATGATTTCGGGGATTTTCTAAACAATCCCCCCTCTTTTGGTTCTAACTCTGTTTTCCAGAAAACGTCTTTTTTAGTGTTTCGGACTTTCCGGGAGCTTCGGGACTCCAAAAAGGGCAAGGCCAAAGAGCACGGTTCAGAATTTTCGAGACGAACGCAATGGGCTGAAAATGAAGACCAGAAGCCCAACCAGCTGGAAACTAGAGGGCCCCACGGTCAGATTCCCTGGCCGCGTGAGGACCCCTCTTTTCCCCCTCGTGGCTCCGATGCCGTCCGTTTTCGTCTCCGTGGCTTCGTCTTGACCTAAAACCGGCTATAAAAATAGTCCCCCGGGGAGTTTCGGGAGGAGGCGGCGGAGAAACACAAAACCACGAAACAGAGAGTCAGAAGGCTGCCGCCGGAGAAGATCGGAGGGGGGAAACGCCGCCGGAATCACCTCCGGAGGGCTCCACCCCCCTCCGGCGTGTTCATCATCAACATCTACAGCAAGATCATCTCCATCTCTCCACTGTAAACTCTTGGCAAACATGATATATGATGCAATATACTATTCCCTTGATCTATTGTGTCTCCCCATCTATGTTTGAGAAGTGATTTGTTCATGGCAATAGTGAAATAGTTCGTTGATTGGTTGCATACAAGTTTTGTTATCTTTTATGATTGTCTTTATGTACAATATATGAGTGCACACATATGTTGGGGAATGCATGTAAGGTGATCACCGGTAATGTAATGGAGTGAGGGAGACTTGGGAGGACATGTAAACCTGAGACCGAGTCATGAAGTTACTTTATTGGGGGATATATATAGGGGACCTTAGAACTTAAGGCTATGGTGGGACTTTTATGTCTTAATAATTCTTGTGTGCTCATTTACTTGGCCATGAGATCCATCATAAGGGGTTTTAGTTCATTTACTTGGCTACACCTATTTATGGCTCCTTCCTAGAAGAAACAATTAAGACTGAAACATGTGCTTCACTAATTGTGACAACCACACGAATGAAATAACAATTGCTAGAACATTTGCTCCCTTGAGATATTTGCTACTTGAGATATTTGCTACTTGCTACTTTGAGAAACTTGCTCTAAGAAACTTGCGTTTGAAACTTGATTGAGAAACTTGTTACTAGATAAACCCATTCCACATCACTTGCTTTCATTAGTTAGTTCCTTTCATATTTAAACTTATTGCTTTGCACAAACGGCCATATAAGAGGGTTATAGGGCTTTAGAGAATAGATAGTTTACCTTCAGCTCCTCGTGGGTTCGACACTCAAATACTTATCGAATTGTGCTACAGTGATTCCTTGCTCTTGGGGATTATCAAGCACTTTTCTGGCGCCGTTGCCGGGGAGCGTTGTGCTAAGCTTTTATTCTTGTTTGCATTGCATACTAACATATAAATCTAAAACATTATTATAAAATGGAAAACAACCAAACAATTATAGAACTGTATAATATCTATCTTGAGTTAGGACATGAAGTGTTTGAGGAGAAAATTAAATTTTATTTGCATAACAATCATGTTTGTGGTAGTACTAATTCGTTGAACACCTTTATTGCTAATGCTAAGGAAAACCTTAAGCTTGGGGAAGTTTGTTTTGATGAATATGATATTTTTAGTCCCCCAAGTTTGGAAGAGAAAATTTATTTTGATGATACTATGTCTCCCATTTATGATGATTACAATGATGTATATGATATTTTCAGTCCACCTACTATTGAGGATGAAAGTGATTTAATTGAGTTTGATGATCCATTATGCTCATTAGATGATAAGTCTTTATGTGGTGATTCTATTCAAAACTATGTGGTTATGTTTAACTTTAATGCTTGCAACTATTATGAGAGAGGAAGAGATAAGAATCCCCTTTATGTTTCTATGTTATTTAAAATGCAAGCTATTGATTATTATATGCATTGGTTACCTCAAATTTGTTGTTATTTATTCATATATAAAATTCCAATGCATAGAGATTAGTTGTTTAATATTCTGTGGTGTGTTCCTTATGCTTTAATTTCCTATTCGGTTTGAGCACACCTTTATATCTTTACAACATGTAAAATATCTTTACCTACTGTTTTGTGACAATTAGTTTAAGATTTTCATTTTATATAAAATTTGGGAAAGTAAATGAGAAGGATGAGTAATGGAGAAGTTGGGGTCGACCTTGAACATGTGTTGTTCATGCCAATGGAACCGTTGCAAAGTCTCTATCATTAAAACTTTTCCCAAAGCTAAAACCAAATAAAAAGAGTGTTTATGTTGTATATATTTGCTTCTCCTTTTGCCTTTTTGCTAAATCAAAAACAACAAAAATATTTTCCTTCTTCTTTGATTGTTTCTCTTGATTCTTGCTTGGTTCTTTTTGTTTCTTTTTATTTTTATCTTCAGCTTAAGTTTTGGGTTTTTGAGTCAAGGTGCTTGTTTACTACCGTAACATCACCTTTGTATCTTATTTTTCATCTTAATGGCAAGAATAACCTCTTTTGAGAGGTAGGATTAAACAATAGTGATTTGCTGTCCAGAAAACAGATGCCTGAGCTTCACTGCGAAAAATGTATAAAATCACAGAAGAGGAATTTTGACCTGATATTTTACGACAGCAATATTCAGTTATTAATACACATTTCATTAGTTCAAAGTTTTCTGATTTGAGCAACGTAAGTGCCTCTGAAAATTCACTCTTTACGGGCTGTCCATTTTTGACAGATTCTGTCTTTATTTTGCATTACTCTCATTACTTGTGTTTTGTGTGGTTCTATTGATCAAAGAGCAATACACAACCATAGTAATATTAGCTAATGTGTAGAATCAACTCATGATATGTCTTTGCTGTACCTATGAGGATTTCATTTATGGAGACACTAACCCCTCTAATCAAGTTTTAAGATGAGTTTTGTGTGAAGAGAACTTTCAAGTGGAAGAGTTGAGGGTGATGAATAAAGATCACGAGGGACAAACACTCAAGCTTGGGGATGTTACCCCTAGGCTCACCCTACATATATCAAATAAGTACAAGAATTTAAGCTTGGGGATGCCAAGCCACCTCACTCCAACCATCTTGATACCAAGTAAGTAAGCCTAGCTATATGGCTATAAAGAAAGCGCTTTACGGGAGGCAACCCGGTTGTTTTTACTTTTGATTTTCTTTGTGTCCTCTTGCTGTAACAAGAGACTTAGTTTTTAGTTTAGTTTCTGGAATTCTTAATAAAGTGCCAAGTTTTACCTATTTTGGCTTGAAAAAGTTGCTTTTTGCATTCGGAGATTTTATTCCAGCACGAATCTGTGCACGGTATGATTTTTAATTCCTATTCTGTAACTCCGAATGAGCTGAAATTTGAACTGTGGTTGCAACTTTTCATCCTCTGTGAGCGTGAATTTTTTCAGATTTTTTCGACATATTTAAGTAGGGTAGAAAAATACGTTTTGCTGCTGCTGTTTTTCTGGACGGATTCTGTCCCATTTTGTTTGATGCATTCTTTGAACTTTTAACTTGAATCTTTTTGATCCAATTGAGTTTATAAGTAGGCATACAACATTATACACTTTCTGGACATTCATATGAATTTTTGTTTAAGGATTTTATGCAGCAAGCAATTCATTTGTCTATCACTACTAATGTCACCCCACAGAAAAGAAATGGGAGAAACGGTGTTTTGAAGTTTTTTCACAGGGATTAGAGGAGATGCACCAAGAGCTATCCAAGGATGGTGAAGACCATAAGCTTGGGGATGTGAAGACAACCCCACTGGACCAACACACTCTCGGTTTGCACACGTCTAACTTCTGTTTTTCGATCAATGCACCCTATCACATAAACTTGGAGCGTCTTTTATTTGCTTTTTATTTTGATTTTTGTTTGTCTTGAGACCACCACTATCATTTATATATGAGAAAGCTACTGGAAATTTGGGTTGAATTAAGTTGGATGCTATTAAAAAGATTGGGAAAGGGATGTTTGAGTTGATTCAAAAAGATACATATAGTTGCATGATTCATGTGCTTTTTAATGAGTATTAATTTGCAAGTGTTTTATCAAGAGCTATCTTTTATTCATGTTTTGATGCTGAATGTCACTTTACTTTGTTTAACATGGATTGGTTAGTTCTATGGACACTTATGCATGCATTTAGACGGTCAACTTTCTCCCTTTTGCTAGCCCAAAAAATTCCAACAAGTAAAAACTTGTTTTCCAACACCTTCAACCAAAGTTTTTCCAGTGAGTCCACCATATCTACCTGTTAGCTTTATGCTATTCCAAGTATGTTTATCATGTTATATTGTATTATCTTTGCTTCCAAATTAAAATGCTTATGTTATTGATTGTTATGGGAAAAGTTGGTTAAAAAGCTCTCACGAACTTGATGCACACTTTACTTTCATTGCACTTAATAAACATGAACCATTGTGATTAAAATTATGAAGTTGTGTGCTTGACAAGAGTCTTGGTTGGGAGTTAGCTCATATGTGCTGTCACATGGCAAGCTTTCAACAGTGCTCTTAATTATATTTAGTTGATATCATGTACTTTTGTTTATGGATGCCTAACATTGTGTGAAATAAAAGTGGAAACTTGGTAAGTTTGAGGAGTAAGTATAAATGGCTAGAGAGACTCACCGGGCGGCTAACCCAAGCCATGCATCATTCATGGTGGAAATTTACTTACATATCACGGTGGACCTTCAGTGAGGCACTTCACAATAAAAAGCTATAACAATAGTAAATAAAAGAGTGCTGAGATTGTCCATTTTGTTTGTTTGTCTTGTCATTTTGACATGGGCTTGTTCCATGTCCTGGGACAAGAGGTACCCCGGGAGCAACTCTTAATGATGCTATTATTACTTGCAATGACTTTAACTTGAACTTGCTTTGTGACCCGAGTTGAGTAGCCAGTTGGAGAGGTACTTGTATTCAAGGGGCATGAGGCATTCAACCCATACTTTGTCAAGCACATTACTCATATTTGCTTTCACTTTAAACTTTAACCATTCAAGATGCTATGATAGGGGTAATGAGAGCTCCACACCAATGGATACCACATTGCAAACATTAACTTAAGTAGAAGCATTTGGAAGCTAGATGAAACTTATTCATGTTTTACCTCTACTTATTTATCTATCTTTCCAAAGTGTCCACCTTTTATATTCAGATTTACAAGAGTACTCTATGACCATTATAGGATGTTTTTACTTTTCATTATGCATACATTTGGTCCATAGTACTTTCTTCTATGTTACACTTTGTGAATTATCATTGAACATCCTTTCATTGAATATTTGATATCACTTCATAATCTATCTTGTATATTGCTACTCCTTTGAGAATGAATCATTTGACTTTATGTAGCAATAGTAATCATCTTTGATATCCATTGATAGTATTAAAATGCAAAGTCCATGTTAGTTTTATCACCTTCATACTCGAGGACGAGTATAGGTTAAGCTTGGGGATGTTGATGCATGTAAAATGCATACATGAACTTTGCATGTTATTACTAGATATTCCTACATATTTGCAACTTATATGATGTTATATTCATGTTTTATAATGATTTCGGGGATTTTCTAAACAATCCCCCCTCTTTTGGTTCTAACTCTGTTTTCCAGAAAACGTCTTTTTTAGTGTTTCGGACTTTCCGGGAGCTTCGGGACTCCAAAAAGGGCAAGGCCAAAGAGCACGGTTCAGAATTTTCGAGACGAACGCAATGGGCTGAAAATGAAGACCAGAAGCCCAACCAGCTGGAAACTAGAGGGCCCCACGCGGTCAGATTCCCTGGCCGCGTGAGGACCCCTCTTTTCCCCCTCGTGGCTCCGATGCCGTCCGTTTTCGTCTCCGTGGCTTCGTCTTGACCTAAAACCGGCTATAAAAATAGTCCCCCGGGGAGTTTCGAGGAGGCGGCGGAGAAACACAAAACCACGAAACAGAGAGTCAGAAGGCTGCCGCCGGAGAAGATCGGAGGGGGGAAACGCCGCCGGAATCACCTCCGGAGGGCTCCACCCCCCTCCGGCGTGTTCATCATCAACATCTACAGCAAGATCATCTCCATCTCTCCACTGTAAACTCTTGGCAAACATGATATATGATGCAATATACTATTCCCTTGATCTATTGTGTCTCCCCATCTATGTTTGAGAAGTGATTTGTTCATGGCAATAGTGAAATAGTTCGTTGATTGGTTGCATACAAGTTTTGTTATCTTTTATGATTGTCTTTATGTACAATATATGAGTGCACACATATGTTGGGGAATGCATGTAAGGTGATCACCGGTAATGTAATGGAGTGAGGGAGACTTGGGAGGACATGTAAACCTGAGACCGAGTCATGAAGTTACTTTATTGGGGGATATATATAGGGGACCTTAGAACTTAAGGCTATGGTGGGACTTTTATGTCTTAATAATTCTTGTGTGCTCATTTACTTGGCCATGAGATCCATCATAAGGGGTTTTAGTTCATTTACTTGGCTACACCTATTTATGGCTCCTTCCTAGAAGAAACAATTAAGACTGAAACATGTGCTTCACTAATTGTGACAACCACACGAATGAAATAACAATTGCTAGAACATTTGCTCCCTTGAGATATTTGCTACTTGAGATATTTGCTACTTGCTACTTTGAGAAACTTGCTCTAAGAAACTTGCGTTTGAAACTTGATTGAGAAACTTGTTACTAGATAAACCCATTCCACATCACTTGCTTTCATTAGTTAGTTCCTTTCATATTTAAACTTATTGCTTTGCACAAACGGCCATATAAGAGGGTTATAGGGCTTTAGAGAATAGATAGTTTACCTTCAGCTCCTCGTGGGTTCGACACTCAAATACTTATCGAATTGTGCTACAGTGATTCCTTGCTCTTGGGGATTATCAGCCGGCTATTCGCTTCTCATCCATGGTGGCTCAAAAGGATATGCTGAAGGGATTCTGCTGCATGAGACATGTGGAGTGAAATTTTTTCCTTGAATTGACGGTCGCGAGAACTGTGATTTTCCCCTCCTTGTTTCTCCTCTTCTGTACTGCCATGGAGGTGGTAGGAAGAGAGGTTGAGGATGGTTTGCAAGCACACTTGGACTAATGGTATGATAATTCACTCTTCTACATTTTGAAGTCTGGACATGGTGGTTTGGAGTTGCTGCTCTTATTTCATCAATGGTTCATTCAAGTGCTCACCACCTTTGGTTGCCGCTTATGTGGGGCAGTGGCACGGGTCGCGGTCAACAACTGTCTATCAGGGCATCTCCAGCCGTTGTGCCCCCAGGCCCAAAAACGACGCTTTTTTGGCCCGCCTGGGGGGGCAACGGCGCTATTCTGGTTTCTGGGGTGGCCCGATTCCCAGCCGTGCCCAAACCCAAACCTCGGCGCAAATTCGGCCCAAATATTCAAAAAGGCGAAAATATGGCAAACTAGGCGAATTTCATTCATATAGGGCGAAAATTCGCCGATTACATATTTCAAACTTGAAATAAAAACATAAATAAAGATAACTAGGCGATCTACGCCGCTCTACATGCCCAACTGGCTGTAGAACACGGTGTAGTCACCGCCGTCGTCGCCGTCGGAGCCGCTCCCAGCGGCGTTGCTGGGGCCTTGGCCGGCGTCTCCGCCGTGCCACCTGCTCGGCCCAGGCGCGGTGGGGGCGTTCTCATCCTCGTCGCTCGGGTCGAGGATGTAGTACTCCGGCGGCGGCGGCGGGATGCGACGGCCGCCAGTAGCCGCCGCGCGCTCGCGGCGCTCCCGCTGGCGTTGCCCCGCCGCGCGCTCGCGCTCCAGCTGCTCTAGGATCTGCCGCTGGCGCTCCACCTCCTCCTCCGCGTGCATCTTCAACGACCATTCCTCGGCGACGTCGTCTGGCGCCGGGTGGACCTCGTTGAACGAGGCTTCCATGGCGAGCCGCTGGCCGGGGAACTCCTCCTCCGGCTCGCCCATCGTCGCCGCCGCCCTGAGGTGGTCCGGCGGCGCCTCCCACTCCACGGCCTTCTTCTTGCCCTCCGTCTTGGGCTTGACGAGGCGGCAGAAGAGGCTGCGGGGCGGCGCCCGCCAGCGGGGGTTCCGCCGCCTGCTCCGGGGTGAGGCCGGCGAGCACCTGCTCGATGGCGTACTCGCGCTCCGCCCCTTCTGGCACAGGAGGCACGGGCACGCTGCCCGCGCTCAAGTGCCACGAACCCTGGCCGGCGGAGGCGCCAGGGACGCGCATGTCCGGCGGCGCGGGGTAGCCCGCCTGGTACAGCATCCAGGCCTCGTTCTTGTGGAGGTGGCGGCGGGCGAAGCCGTTTGCGGCGGCGGCGTTGTCGGCCATTGCTGCTGGCGAGAGAGAGGAAGAACTAGAGAGCGAGGGCGAGAGAGAGGAAGGCGGCGAGAGCTGGTGTGGCTGGGAACGGCGAGGAGGGGGAGATTATATAGCGCGTGGGAGGCCAGGCGGAGGGGCACGGTGGCGCGCCATTACTACGCCGCGTGCCCCGCGATTGGATGTCCAGGCGACGGTCGCTTACTGGGCGCTGGACACGCCATTAACTCCGGCAGCCTTTGACCGGCGCGGGAGCCGAGAGGATGAGGACGCGGCCGCTCACGGGCATTTCTGTTCCGCGCCATTTCGCCTGCTTCGCTGACAGCGCTGGCCGCCTTGTTTTCGCGCCATTTCGCTCCCCCCAGGCGCAACCCAATAGGCTGGGTTTGCCTGGGTGCGCCGGCGCCAAAACGGCACTATTTGGGCTCCTGGGGGGGGGGGGGGGGGCGATTGGGAGAAAAACGGCGTTAAAAGGCCGAAACGGCGCTATTTTGGGCCCTGGGGGGGACGGCTGGAGGTGCCCTCAGCAGGGGCATCCTCTAGTCGAAGGGCGACTTCTCATCCTGCATGCCAAAGTGTCATTGTGGAAGCAGGGTATGTTCAGCGAGGATGACAACATTGTGTTTCTGTTTATCTGTACGAGGCCCTTCTTGCAAGTTGTTGGGTTGTCTTGCTCACTATATGGTTGATAAAATCAATGAATAGAGCGGTAGTTCTAGGTCCTTCAAGACCCATTCTTGTTAAAAAAAAGGCAAGATATAGTGAAGTAAATGTTTTGTATTTGTGTAAGATCTAGATATGCACCATACCATATTACAAATGGAAACTAAAAGAGAACTGTGCTTACATTGGATGAATATCTACATAAGAAATGTCACAGTGGAAATAAAGATTAAATGATGGCTATTAGTTTGAATGGAAGCGAGATCGTCTCGGGAGAATAGGCTAACTAGCTAGGCAGTGTAATGTCAAGTCTGAGTATCATGGTGCCTCTTCTTCAAGAGGCGTGTCCGGTGAAGGTTAGATGAGAAAACAGTGATTTCGTTGGGCATTTGTTTGCGTCGTTTGTCAAGATAGAAAGTGTTTTTTCCGCGCTCTTTACTGGGTGCCAAAGTGCCACCTATCGTTCCGATAAGTATATGCTCTGAATGGGCCGTAAAATGGTTTAGAAATAAAAATAATATTATTATAAAATGCACATGTTCATGTCTTTTATGTAGGTGCATAGTTCTAAAGAAAATACATTATTTATACCCTAAAAAATAACTATGACAGACTTAATACTAAGGATTTTATGGCCAAGAAAAAATTCTACGTCGAGCCATATGCCCATGTTTTGGTAGCTCGCATGAAGACATGACCCTCCCTGATCCTTAAGAAAGCAAAACCTAGCCCGAGCGAGGGTCTGCAAATGTAGCTAGACAACCTCCTAATTTCATTTCTGCACCCCGTAACACCACTGTGGTAGAGGCCACTACTGTAATTCAGTGGCGGAGCCAGAAGTACAAAGGTGTGATGTTAATTTAAAATTATTATTTTAAACACACGTATTTGTATGAATTTTGTACTTTTTTCACATGATTTTTATCCT
Organism: Poa pratensis; assembly: GCA_947311845.1. Lineage (NCBI taxonomy): Eukaryota > Viridiplantae > Streptophyta > Magnoliopsida > Poales > Poaceae > Poa > Poa pratensis. Next base: position 29,572,615 of record CAMZMU010000098.1, on the reverse strand, counting down.
ATATGTGAAGAATTTGCCAAAATATTGTGTAGTCATTTGACTACACATTAAGGTGTGCCTCCATTTTCTCAAGAAAATAAACACCCTAGCAAAAGAAGCATAACTCGATGCTCTTAAAATACAAGTTTTGGAACATTGGATTTGCTTTTCTGGGGCATGCCACAAAACTTATGTTTTTCATATGTATATGTCCATGTGTAAAAAAATTCAGATTAATTTAACATCGAGATATTTGAATATCCCATCAGATTCATCTGTTTTGCTTCTCGATGTTGTTGATCGAGTTTATATTGGAAATCCCGTGATAATAAGGTTGTAGTGCATCGAGCGCCTGAGCTGACTGATTTTCGAAATTTGTAGTTGTACCCCGTTTTGAAATGGACCCCGCTAACAAATGTGCCCTAAATACGTAACCAGCCAACCACCAGTTTGCGCGGCGTCTCCCATATAAACTCCCCGTCAGCTTCCATTCCACCCCAGTCCAAACGCGCTGCCAAAACCAGCGCCGCCTCCCTCCCTCTTCTCCCCGCCGCTCACACCGTCTACGAATCAATACTTTCCCAACAAGCTCTCGCACCACCCCGCAATCCCCAAACCTAGCCGCCACGCGAAGCACCTCCTCCGATCCCTTCCGTCCCCGCGCCGGCGAGGTCGCCGCCCACACAGGTAAGCCCTCCCACTCCACCCGATGGGTATTTACGTCGGCGTGCTGTTTCGGGTTGGGCGTCAATTTCGCCATGAGGTGCTTACGGCGGCTGCTGCGCAGGGGCTTCCTCTCCATGCTCCCCCCAAGAGGCCGTCCGATGCGGCGGTCTACGACGGCGGCGCCAAGAGGCCCAAGCTTGGGGAACCAGAGAGCGCCAGCGTCAGGGACCTGAATGGGGCAACCCCGCCGCCGCAGGAGATCGACGAGGACCTCCACAGCAGGCAGCTCGCCGTGTACGGGAGGGAGACCATGCGGCGCCTCTTCGCCTCCGACGTCCTCGTCTCCGGGCTCAACGGGCTCGGCGCTGAAATTGGTTTGTTTAATCCCTTCTCCGCCCTCCCTTTTTATTTTGGCGCTATGTCATGTTGTATAGATACGGAATTCCGCTGGAAAATCCTCCACCAATGTGTGTTCGATGTGGATTGACCGGTCTATGAGCATTTGAGGCGTGTTTGTATCTTCTGTAGAGCTGGTATTGCCCCAACTCTGGTAGAAGTACTGATCTGAATGTCTGCACCGATGTCCGTTCATGTTAGATTGACTGGTCCATGGGTGTGTGTTTTTGTCTGCTGCAGAGCTGATATTGTCCCAACCCTGGTACTACAAATATTGACTGGAATTTATGATAGCTTTTTATCCCTGTATTGCTCCACAAGGACCATAACAGCTCAACTGGAAGTTACTGAATGCTCTTTTTTTCATTACCAATGGAATGAAACCTGGGGATGAGTGCTTGTGCTGTTTGTGTCTAGATAAGCTTTCTATGTTTATGCTAGTTTTCTATGTTTATTTCGTTGAAATGGCATATTGTATAGATACGAATTGCCCTAGAAAATTCTGCACCAATGTGCATTCGATGTTGATTGACTGGTATATGAGGTGTGTTTTTGTCTTCTGTAGAGATGATATTGCCCAAACTCTGGTAGAAATGCTGATCTAAATTTCTGCACCAATGCCTATTCCATGACTCCATGGGTGTGTCTTTCTCTGCTGTAGAGCTGATATTTCCCTAACTCTGGTATAAGTACTGATCTAAATTTCTGCACTGATGTCCATTCCATGTTAGATTGACTGGTCCATGGGCGTGTGTATTTGTCTACTGTAGAGCTGATATTGCCCCAACTCTGGTAGAGACATTGATCTGAAATTTCTGAAAGTTGTTAATCCCTCTTGTTGTGGTCTTGTGGATGTAATGGTCCATAGCAGCTAAACTGGAAATTGCTAGATGCTTGTTTTATTACCAATGGGAATGAAACCTCGGGACAAGTGCTTGTGCTGTTTGTGTCTAACCAAGTTTTCTATGATTATGCTAGTCAATAGGCTTAACAAGTTACGTAGCTAATACTGCACAACTCTCATGTGTTATGTTCATCGTATTAAACATGTGTGCTGACCTTTTTTTGCAGCCAAGAATCTTGCCCTTGCTGGAGTCAAGTCTGTCACTATACATGATGTAAAAAATGTGGAGATGTGGGACTTGTCTGGCAATTTCTTTTTATCTGAGGACGATATCGGGAAGAACAGGGCGGTTGCTTGTGTAGCAAAGCTGCAAGAGCTGAACAATGCTGTTCTGATCTCAGCTCTGACAGAGGAACTAACGACGGAGCACCTGTCCAAGTTCCAGGTTTGTCTCGTTACTCTCAAAATCCAGTGTTTCCCACTTGCAAACTTTTTGTTGCTGACTGCTAACATTATTTGTTGCCTGGTAAATACGCCACTATGATTTCACTCTTTGTGTCTATTTCATTACTGTCTAACTTGCAACTTATTTACATTGCAGGCTGTTGTTTTCACTGATATAGATTTAGACAAGGCTTATGAATTTGATGATTATTGTCATAGCCACCAGCCTCCTATTTCCTTTATAAAATCTGAAGTCCGTGGCCTTTTCGGTAGTGTCTTTTGTGACTTTGGACCAAAGTTTACTGTTCTTGATGTTGATGGTGAAGATCCACATACTGGTATAATTGCATCAATCAGCAATGACAGTCCTGCACTGATATCATGTGTTGATGATGAGCGGCTTGAGTTCCAAGATGGTGACCTTGTTGTTTTCTCTGAGGTCCATGGTATGGCAGAGCTGAATGATGGAAAACCAAGGAAGGTTACGAATGCAAGGCCGTTTTCATTTAGCATCGAGGAGGACACAAGTAACTTTGGCACTTACGGAAAAGGTGGAATTGTTACACAGGTGAAGGAACCAAAGGTATTATGCTTCAAGGCACTAAGAGATGCCATGAGAGATCCTGGAGATTTTCTTCTGAGTGACTTTTCAAAGTTTGATCGTCCCCATGTGCTTCACCTGGCATTTGAAGCTCTGGATAAATTTAAGAAAGACTATGGACGCTACCCTGCTGCTGGTTGTGAGCAGGATGGTCAGAGTTTCGTAAAGATTGCTGCTGTTATTAATGAAGCCTCAGCTGAGCGCAAGCTGGACACTATTGATGAGAAACTATTCCAACAGTTTGCAAGTGGTTCTCGAGCTGTTTTGAACCCTATGGCTGCGATGTTTGGTGGTATTGTTGGTCAAGAAGTTGTGAAGGCGTGTTCGGGGAAGTTCCATCCTCTCTATCAGGTTTGTGTTATGATCCTCCTGCCTTCTTTGTTCGTCTTGTCACACATTAACCTTCTCTGATAAAGCTCCAATTTATGCAGTTCTTCTACTTTGATTCTGTTGAATCCCTGCCAACATATCCATTGGACCCCCAAGATCTGAAGCCATCAAACAGCCGCTATGATGCTCAGGTGTCTATATTTGGTTCCAAGCTTCAGAAGAAACTGGAAGAGGCTAATACTTTTGTTGTGGGGTCTGGTGCTCTTGGATGTGAATTCCTTAAAAACCTTGCGTTAATGGGAGTTTCTTGTAGTAGTAAAGGAAAATTAACTATAACAGATGATGATATCATTGAGAAAAGCAATTTAAGCCGCCAATTCTTATTTCGTGACTGGAATATTGGACAGGCAAAGTCTACTGTGGCTGCTACAGCTGCTAGTGCTATTAATCCTAGCCTTAACATTGATGCTCTTCAGAACCGTGCATGTCCAGATACTGAGAACGTGTTCCATGACACATTCTGGGAGGGCCTAGATGTTGTGGTCAATGCACTTGATAATGTCAATGCCAGGATGTATATGGACATGAGGTGCCTCTACTTCCAGAAGCCACTACTGGAGTCAGGTACACTTGGTGCAAAGTGCAATACTCAAATGGTGATTCCTCATCTAACTGAAAACTATGGGGCTTCAAGAGATCCTCCTGAGAAGCAGGCACCTATGTGCACAGTCCATTCATTTCCACACAACATTGATCATTGCTTGACATGGGCTCGTTCGGAGTTCGAGGGTTTACTCGAGAAAACACCAAATGAAGTAAACTCTTTTCTGTCTAACCCTGCTCAATATGCTGCGGCCATGAGGAAGGCAGGTGATGCTCAAGCAAGAGAACTGCTTGAGCGTGTCTCTGAATGCCTCGACAAGGAGCGATGTAGTACATTTGATGATTGCATAACTTGGGCCAGACTGAAGTATGTTTGCCACCTCACCTTACAGCAACTCGTTGTATTAATTTCCTTACAATTTTTGCCTGGTCCTCTACTGCATTTTAAGCGGCTGACTTGATTTTCTATATGCTGTATCTTCCTCCATCACAAGAAAAAATAGTTCAATCCACAAGACATGGACTAACAGATTAGCAATTTTCACTTTTATCTAGAAGTTCAAGTGTGACCTGTGTAGACTAGTACTGTTGAGATTACACTGCCTTGATATGCACAAAGGCATCGGTAGGAATTACTGTACTCCAATAGCTTCTCTTTTCCCCTGAAGCTGTAACTCGTTTTTTGCTTCAGTTTTTGGCTCAAATTAATGTCTGTTTCTCTTTTCTTTTTGTGGCAGATTTGAGGATTATTTCTCAAACCGTGTGAAGCAGCTCACATTCACTTTTCCTGAAGATGCTGCCACCAGTATGGGTGCTCCTTTCTGGTCTGCCCCCAAGCGCTTCCCTCGTGCACTGCAATTTTCAGCTGCTGATCTATCTCATGTTAACTTCATTATGGCTGCTGCAATATTGAGAGCGGAGTCATTTGGGGTTGCTATACCTGACTGGGCAAAGAACACTAGTAAGCTGGCTGATGTAACAATGAAGATTGCAGTTCCTACTTTTGAGCCAAAGAAAGGTGTTAGTATTGTGACAGATGAGAAGGCATCAAGTCTTTCCAGCACCTCAGTTGATGATGTCGCGGTTATTGATGAGCTTCTGACGAAGGTGCAAGAATATGCCAAGAGGCTACCTCCAGGATTCCAAATGAAACCTATCCAATTTGAGAAGGTAATTATTTCAAATATAGAATTATTATATTCCTGGGTTTAAAAGAAAACAGGCTTGAGGAAATATTTCGATATTATTTTAGTACATTGCCTGAAATTTGAAAAGATTATAGGGTTACAGATATTGTTTGTACACCTTCTGTACCTTGAGATAAACTGGCTTGCGCTTGGAATCCCTATTCTTGGAAGATCCTTGCATATGCTTTCTGTTATGTGTTGTTTACTTCAAAGATTTGTTGCTCGTGTTTTGATCTATCCACTTAAGGCCTTGTTTACTCCAAGAGTTTTTTAGGGGATGGGAAGAGTGGGGATGAGAGGGGATTTGGTGAACACCCAATCCCCACAAATCCCCACAAATACTCTTCCCCTACAATACACTAGCATGGACTAGAGTTTTTGTGTTAGGCAAAAATGAGATGGTTGGTAGGGGATGTTTGGGGATTACCCCCTCCCATCCCCTAAAATACACTCGAAGTAAACAGACTAGTGGGGATTTTCCGGGATCCGGGATAATCCCCTCCCATCCCCTAAAATACACTAGAGGTAAACAAGGCCTAAGTACTCTTTTCTGCTCTTAAGCATGATGGTACTGCCTGCCTTCCACTTATATAGTTAGCACAAACCTTGGAAATAATGATTTTGTTCTTATTTGGGAATATGTAACTTCTGTTTTCTACTTCAGAATAGCATATTGAAGTTTTTTGTTCATCTTAGATAACTACACAACTATGTGTCATGTATGTGCTTATGCTGAAACCTGGTGGAAAATCCTGTCCCTTTGAACATGATAAACTGTAAACTTTGTACAGCTCCTGCTTTATGTTTGTTACTTCAGCTGATGTCACCCTTCAACTTTTGACTTACATGCATGAAATAGCTGTGCTCAGATTTTGCTTTGCTTTTACAGGATGATGACACAAACTTTCACATGGATTTAATAGCTGGATTAGCAAATATGCGTGCAAGGAACTACAGTATTCCAGAGGTCGACAAGTTGAAGGCGAAGTTCATTGCAGGGAGAATTATCCCAGCTATTGCAACCTCAACCGCCATGGCCACAGGGCTTGTGTGCCTAGAGCTGTACAAGGTTATTGCTGGCGGGCACCCTGTTGAAGACTACCGCAATACATTTGCAAACCTAGCTCTGCCATTGTTCTCCATGGCTGAACCAGTTCCACCCAAGGTTATGAAGCACAAAGACATGAGCTGGACCGTATGGGACCGATGGTCCATCAATGGCGACCTCACTGTTGCTGAACTTCTGCAATGGTTCGCTGACAAAGGCCTTACTGCCTACAGCATCTCCTGCGGCGCTTCACTGCTCTATAACAACATGTTCGCAAGGCACAAGGAAAGGTTGACCAGGAAGGTCGTTGACGTCGCCAAAGAAGTTGCAAAGGTGGACATTCCCGAGTACAGGAGGCATCTGGACATTGGGGTGGCCTGCGAGGACGACGATGAAAACGACGTTGATATTCCTCTGGTGTCGGTTTATTTTCGGTAGCCTTATATCGAGATAAACCTTACTGCATCCTCAGGCCCCATTCTCCGAAGTTCTGTTAGCTGGCTAGATCCACCGGGGTAGTTAGCCCCTCTGATAGCTCCATCCTGGTCTCTTAAAACTATTCTTTGGTTGTACTGGTCCTCTTGTGTCTTGTCCGTTGGTTACAGCAAATGGTTGGATGAACAAGGTCGGTTACAGTTAATTAAAATGAATGAGTGTCTAGGAGGAACTAGACACTACTTTATTATAGTAGGAGATGAGGATCGAACCCAGCCTGCCTAGTTCCACCATCCGTGGTGCTAGCCAGTAAGCCCCTGGGTGACTTCTCGGTTACAGTTAATTACTGAAATCTGGTTGTCCATGTCTGCATATTGCCATCTTCACAAACCCGAACTTCGGATCTGGGCCGTCGTGGTCGATCAGTCGGTCACGAGCACGCTTGCGCGTATGCCAGTTTTCAGAACATCACCTTTCCGTCTATCATAATCTTACCGTGCTTGGTTTCATCACGGGAAGATAGAGTCGGTTAAAGGATCCCGTCTTCGCTTAGGACTCTGGATAAAGAACTGAATTAGGGTCGAACTCTGAGTCTGTACGTGTGGATATATAAAATACCGGAGGGATGTGCGCACCTTGCAAGAACCTATCCCGCCGCCATGGACGACGAGACGCGGTACCTACCGCACGAGCTCGTCTCGCGGATCCTGCTTCATCTCCCCGTCAAGTCGCTGATGCGCTTCACATCCGTCTGCAAGAGCGACGAGTCTTTCCAGCACAGTCATCACCTCCTCCAGGAGCCGTGCGTGCTCATCGCGCCGCAGATCAACGCCAACTACGGCGACCCTTCTCGCATCACGGACGCAAAGGTCACCATCCCCGGCTTATACCGGTGGGAGAAGAGCCTGCAGGGCGCGGCGACCCTCGTTCAGGCCATGGACTCTTTCCCTGCGGCGGCAGCGATTCACAAGTTCGCGCACTGTAACGGTCTTGTGCTGATGCCGATGGACGGCACGGCGGTGAGGGTGCTCAACCCGGCCACACGCCGCGTTCTGACCCTGCCCGAGAGACCCCAAAGCGTCCTGCCGAGTCGACGCCCTTGGCTGTTCCGAGGGGCGTTCGGTCTCGGCCATGACCCTCGCTCCAACACCTACAAGGTTGCCCGTTTCTTTTACCGCTGCGTCGACGTGCCCGTGCCCGTGCCCGTGATGGAGGTGTTCACAATCGGAAGAGATCAGCATTGGCGTGAGACGGCGGCGCCACTGCCGTACCCTATCCTCGCAGGTCAAGCAGCAACCTTCTTCGAAGGCTCCTTGCTCTGGACAATAGACGAGTCACTTCTGGGGGATGAACTGGACAGCGTCCGAGGTTTCGTTCGCTTCAACTTGGAGGACGAGTCTTTCAGTGTCACCCCAGCACCTCCCGGGTGCCCGAAGTTCCGATACATGATGTCTAACTTAGCTGCGATTGGCGGGGAGCTGTACCTCGCTCATGAAGGGCCCCAAGGATCGGCTCAGGTTCACCGGATATGGGTATGTGGCGATGTGGATGGCGCCGATCCGCCAAGATGGGTTCAACGCCATGTCATCGTGGCCCCACCCATTTTTCATCTGATGGCCGCATTTGACGATGGTATTGTGTTCCGAGGGGGATCTTACCTGTGGTATTTGGATAGCCGAACTACACAAGGTTATAGGCGTGTGGCTAGCATGCATGACTTGAGATATCACCATCCTGACACAAACACTTTCGTTGAGTACAAAGGAGAAATTGTCCGTGGCTTCGAAGCAATCCCCTACGTTCCAAGCCTGGTGCCAATTTAGCTAGTCACTAAAAAAATGAGTGTGCAATTGGATTTGCATGACAAGTTCATATAAGAGATGAGCCGACGGTGCAGTCATTTTGTGATCACTAGGTGTGGGACTGTGTAATTGACAGTCAGCTGTTTATCAATTCGTGCACAAATACTTTTTTTGCCAGTTGAATGTTGCCACATGTCTATCTTGTTTGGTACTCACGAGATCGCGCGCGGGGGAAGTGGTTGGCCCGCCGGTGGATATCGGGTCGTCATTTTGAATGCTGACCCGCAAAAACCTAATAACGCAAATGGGTACCCTGTAGTCAGTCGATGCACAAAAGTTCATTGCAGGGAGAATTATCCGAGTTATTGCAACCTCAAGTGTCACGACCACACTACTTGTGTTCCTAGAGCTGTACAAGGTCATTGCCGGCGGGCACCCCGCAAGGGCATATATGGGGGAGGTGCCATGGGTGTCATGGCACCCCCTCCAAAAATGCAAAATGGTTTACACCATTTAGATAGCACTTCCTTTTTAACAATTTAATACTATTTGTTGGAATTTTGAAAATACTTAGGCCAAAATATACTATTTGTAGTGTAATATTCACAAAATTTGAACCCATATATTCAAGTTATAGTGTTCATTTAAACTTTGCCACCCCCAATATTATGAACCTAGCTCTGCCATTGGCACCCTGTTGAAGACTACCTCAATACGTTTGCAAACCTAGCTATGCCGTTGTTCTCGATGGGGTTTCTTAAAACAATGGTTTGGTTGGTACTGGTCCTGCAGCTGTTGTCCGTTGGACCAATAACAGATACGCTGGTTAAAGTTAATTGAAATCTTGTTGTCCATGTCTGCACATTGTCATGTTATTGCTGAATTCGTCGTGTTCCTCGACGGTATTTTCCGTACATATTTGCATATCTATCGTAGTACGTAGACATGGGGTTACCAGTAGTGTTCGCTTGCACGCCTAGAGCAGGGGCGGCGCTGGTATGCAAGTGAATACTCATGATTTTCGCAAAACAGTGTTGATTATAGCAAAACAGTGACGATTTTGGTAAAAACCGTGATGATTTTGACAGAATGAATACCTATGAATACCCTGTTATAAATTTCTAGCGCCGCCACTGGCCTAGAGAAGGAACATTTTTTTTTGAATTTTATCATATATATTAAACCAGTAAAGAGTACACGATTTCTAGCGCTGCCACTGGCCTAGAGAAGGAACTTGCTTCCGTGCACTGTCTATGTTTTAGAAGTACTGTGGCTTATGATGCATCCACGGTGAAGCAAGCAACAGTGCTAGACAGGCTAGGCAGAATCAGGAGGTGATCTGGAGGTCAGTTTAGTTGCCAATGCTGGAGCCCAGCGTCATGGCCTCATGGGGTCATGGCACAAGTTAGTCACGTGATGTTATTCTTTTTGGCATGGATGCATCTCTCTTTCTTAGCTCAAAGATCATGTCAACAGCGAAACCAGGCAAGTATTTTACTCGTATACTGTATCTGTAAGAGAATCCACTTGCTTGCTAACCGTCGATGGCGAGTTGGAATCGGCCACTTGAATATTATTCATTCGGTGGGCGGGGCAGTTGATGGTAACGGTCACGTCCAAACCAGTGATCAATGCGGCATGTGGTCGATGCGTGTCGTGTGATTAATCGCGAGTAAAGAAATGCCGTTGCCAGTCACGGTCAACTGTTTAGGGAGGGGTGCCCTCTTCTCCTCCCGTTAAACAAAGTCATAGTAGTACCCAACCGTCGTGCTTGGTCTCCCGATGTGCAAGTAGCTGCACACGAATTTCCGCGTAATATCCCAAATTTCAGAACTCACAATACTACCGTTTTGGTGACTTGGTATTTTATATATAAAAGTCCATTTTAAACCTTCAACTCGTAGAGGTTAGACAGATTGAACCATGAAGTCGGAATCCCCGTTGTTTGCATCACGAAGTATTGAATCCCGGTCTAAATTGAATCTTGGACCTGTTTTCCGGAGAAAAAAAAATTAAATTTTCAAATACTATCCTCGCTCACCTCCCCCGCGTGACTTCCTGTCGTCATCAAAATTGGTGACGACGACTACGCCCATGGCGCCACCCGATTAAGTTATATGTTTATTATTGTTGTTATAATTGAGCTCTGTCTCGATTCATGTATAATTAATGTATATGTGTAATTAAATTTCATGTCCAAAATGTTGTTTTTGAACTGGGTGACATGGGCCTCTGGCCTGTTCGCGAGGCACCTCAAACGGATCAAAACGGACAATTATATATCGTGTCCAGTTTGGGGTAGCCTGTTTGAGATGTCACGAGGATTAGAGAAAACGTAACGATTTGAAGTTTTGAACCCTTTCTTCTCTCTCAAGCTTTTCTCCCCTCCGCTGTCGTCGCCACCACCGACGACGGATCCGACATTTTCCGAGGAGACCATGGCCAGGGGCGTCTCCAGAAATTGGGGGCCCCTGTGCGAAATGAAAAATGGGGCCTTGGAATATGAAAATTTGACATGACAGAGCAACTAAAAATACTTTCACTTTACTACATAACTTTAGTATGTGTTATTTTTAACAAATAATATATAGAAACATATCAAATCTTAATTCTACTGAAAGTACCACTAAAGCAACAAACTGACCTCACGAGTGCACTCTGATCCGTGATTTCAGAGGCGCCGACTCGATGGGCGAACGGCGAAGGGAGGTGAATTTTCGTCGGCCAATTTGGTGATCTGGAGTTGAAGCTGAAGGCGTGCGGCCGTCGGCGTCGGCGCGTCGCTCTCACGGTCTCCGCGTCTCGCTCAAGGTCGCCGACGGCGGAGCAAGAGGCAAGCTCGTTGATTGGTTTTCTCGTACAGATTGTGCTTGTCGATTGGTTTTCTCGTACGGTTACAGATTGTGGCCTGGGCTCTCGCACACGTCAAATGGGCTGCTGCTTGCTGAAATTGGCCCACGAGGAAATACCAAACTATTTGCAAACTTTTATACGTATGTACTACTGGTAGCAGGAATTCGGGGGCCCTGAAATTTGGGGCCCCTGTTCCGTCGATCAGTTCGAACATGGCCATCGACGGCCCTGACCATGGCAAGCTGGACCACGATCCTCTCTACCAGGCCTCATACAGCCTAGTGGAGCTCCTCCGTGAAATTTAGCCAATTGCCGATGATGCCTATGACGCAAGCCCTGGTATCCATAGCGAGATGCTCCATGAGTGAATGAAGCGCTCTCAAGATGCACACCTACGGAGTGTTTTCTATTAATTGCGTACGAGCATCCAGAGGGTCTTGGTTGCGCTCGAGAGACTGGAGGTTTCAATGCGTCCAAACTGGTATCGGCCAGAGGGACTGTCTGATAAAAATTTGGGTCCGGAGCAAATATAATTTATACTAAACTTTTATGCTTCTGTGGGTCTTATTTTTAGCATGTTATAGTATTATAAGTATAATTTTCCATTCATTCGTATAGTTTAACCACATAACCGTCAGCATTCCTAAATACTAGTTCACGTGTTTTTATTTGTAATGAATTCACCGAAAGATACTAAGATGTATTTAACAAAAGCCAGTTATAAAACTGTGTTTTATACAATGCATAAGGTATATAATTTTTATATATTTGTGGTAAAGGTGAAGAGTATGATCTAACAAATGTCACAATAGCAGTTTCTAGTGCATGGTTAAGTAAGCATATTTATAAAACTTGTAGCTAGATTATAAGCTGAACCAATGCACTACTTTTTCGTGGTCAAAATTATCTAGCAAGTCAAAATTTAATGAACTGTGCATGATGTATACTTGATATTTAAACAACATTGTTCAAAGTAATCACCAACGAAAAAATAGTGTGTATTTTACCATCCGGTGTATACAAGTCCACCGCTAGTTTATGAAAAAAATGTTGTACGGAATTAAACATGTAAATATAATTACATAGCTGGGACTTCTCCTAAAAACATAATAACATGGCATCTAAAAGCATCTCCAACCAGGCCCCTATTCCCCCTCCCCATCTAAAACCTTGGACTTGTTTTTCAGAGCAAAAATAATAAAAAACTAAATCACTACCCTCGCTGACTATATTGGCTATGCATCTCCATCTTCTTCTCCAATCTCCGCGATGGACTCGTCGCGGTCACCGATCTGTTACAACACCGGCGCCCACTCTACCCGCTCGTACTCCGACAACGCTAGGTCTGTGACGTCGATTGTGGGCAAGGAGAACGAGGGTGAGGAGTCCTAGTCCCACGCCGGCCTCCTCCACGATCCACCACCACCGCAAGCTCCCCCAGGTCCCCTCTACGAGTCGGCCGGCCTCTTTCTTGATCCACCTTCCCGAGTTCTCCTCAACCTCCGGCCACGATCTCCCCTGCCACACAACACCGATGTCTGCTCGGGCTGCAAGAGCTCGACACCAAGGTGGACTTCCAACGCATCCATTAGGTCCAGCTCGCAGACATGGCCACAACCGGCCCGAGCAGCTCACTGGTGACGGAGATTGGACCGCCGACGAGCAAGCAATGGAGATGCGGGACATGCACGTGGTGGAGATGGTCCTTCCGACAACGGGAGTCAACGGCGGCGAGGACCTTCGGGATGCGGGGAGCCTCACCGGCTGCTAGCTGCCTCTATGGTTTTTAGCAGATAGGTAGATGAATTGTGGGTAGAGATGAATATGGCACACGGGTCTGAGTGAGATAAATGGGTATTACCGGCTGAGATGCTCTGTTTTCCGGTGCACCAGACAGTTATAGGGTTCAATTTAGACCGGGATTCGATACTTCAGGTAGGAACGACATGGCTTTCGACTCCAGCCTCCAGGTGTCGATCTGCCTGACCAGTATGAGTTTAAGATTTTTGCCCGGGTTTCCTGTGCTGCAGGGCACGCAATTATCAGACGTTGGCAAGACGTCGGTGCGAGTGAATTTATGATTTATAAAATAAACAAAGCAACAAAAAAATCATTTTTAAAACAAGAAGAGAGGGAAAGAAGAAAACGAAAATAATCATGTCGTCCGAGCTGTGCCGTCGCCTTCGTTCTCCTTTCCCCTTTCGGCCGAGTCCGACCTTTTCTCCCACCCTTCACGCGCTTCCCAGATCTCCCACCATTCACCTCGCCACCAAACCAACCCGAGCAGCTTGATTCCTCCTCCCATTCCTCTCTCTGTCTTCCCACCGTTTGGTCCCGCCATTCTTCGCCCAGGCACATGCCACTGGCCTGCGCTCGTCCAGCTGCCATTCCCGCAACCGACTGATGGAGGAGCCGCCGTCTCTGCTCCAGAGGCTTCTCGTGCTTCTGCTGCTGCTCGTTTCTGTCTCTTCCTCGCTCGCCCGCGGCGGCGCTGCAGGTTCGTCTTCTTGGATTCTTCGCTGCTTGTTGTTGGTGGTGAACCAGGTCAGCTGATTTGGGGAGTTGTCCTCTTGGTTTTTGCAGCGAGTGGGAGCTTGGGAGGAGTTGCCGCTGAGGAATGGAGCACGAGCAGGGATGCGTCTGTCGATCTTAGGTGAGTCCGCGAATCTGCAGCGACCGGTTCATGATTTTCATCAGCGTTTACACATGGAATGGAGCACACGTAGTACTATTAGGCAAGGAATTCGAGCGGCGTTAATTAACGGCTTTCTTCTGGGTTTTATATAACTTCAAATCGATTGGATATTAGAGCTTAAGAAATGATCTGTACTTCTGAAGGTGATCTATTTTATCAACCGGTAGGTGGCGCGATTTTTTTTCCTCTTCTTTTGAGAGAGAGAAGGGGGAAACTTGAATCACATTTCTTTTGGTATTAATCAAGCAAACATCCCATGTATATCTGGATACTTGTTCTTTACATCTGGCAGTATTATTATGAGTGATATTCTGATTTATGATGGAAGTGTTTCTTTACTGAACTGTAACGTATGTCAGAATGAAGAGAATATATATTATATATTCTAATATATCTTTAGTCATCATCTTACAGAAACATGAGAAATTGGCATTCGAGAAGACTACTACAGATAGGTGGTGGAAACCAGTTTCCTCCACAGCTCCTGTCACCGACTCAAGCTCCTGGTCACAAGAAGCGCAGGCATCACAAACGATCACATGTATGTCATGACCACACATATAGATGCAATGGGCCGTGTTGCCTTGGGCCACTGGGCCAGCCTTGTTGGAGGGAGATGGCCGCATCGGAGTCTATAGAAGACACGAGCTCCACAAGGAACAGGGATGGAACAGAAAATGAACTGAGTTCTTCGGGTTGCTCCCGTTCTCCTTCCTCTGTCTCTCTCTATGAATCTTCTCCTCATGGTGTAGTTGCTCTCCACAAGCATCCAAGGTCCGGTGCTACCACAAGCATCTGTATCCATCTCACGTCTCGATCCTCACCGAGGCCACGGGATATTACAGTTGGTATCAGAGCTAGGTTATTCTCCACAAAAAAATCCCCACCAAAAAAAAAAAATCCCGTCCGATTTGATTTCTGGAGCAGATGGGAGTTGCAGCGACGACGGCAGATGCGGCGTTAGCTGCGTCCATGGCGAGCCTCAAGCTATCAATCGAGCGGATGAAGGAGATTGAAGAGCGATTGAAGTTGACGGATGCAAACTTGGCTCGTATTGCTCGCCTACAGGCTTCATGGGAGCCTAGGGAGAAGGTGGTTCAGGTGACCACCACGGCCACGCTGCTGTCTGCGACGCCCACAGTGGCCAATCTCAACCTCTCACTCGAGCCAGAGATAACCACCACCATAGATGCCCACAAGGTATTTGATGGAATGTCGACCCGGACAGCAACTCTGTGCGCATCCCCAACTGATGTTGTGCTTGATGATGAGATGTTTTCTGGAAGGCTTTCCAAGGACATGGCGTCCGATGAGGAACTTGCAGACATCGGGCTCACTCATGTGGGTGATTGGTCATTGTTCATAGAACATGACGTGGCTACTGACGGGCAATTCCAAGGAAATATTAGGATAGGCAAAAGATTTAATCAAGGACTTGGTGTCAGCAAGCTGCTGCCGTCCACAGGGTGCACACAAGGTGCAATATCAATTTGCAGCTCAAGTCCAGACATCCTAAGTCACACGATCAAGCAGATGAAAGCTAGAGTCTGTTCATGCCAAAGCTTACTCCAGTTTACTCACAAGTCACCACTTCAACTGGTGCGTACAGTTAAAGCTATTTATTTCTTTGATGTGGATCACCTTTTGGTTACCTCATTGCGTAGGACTTGGGATCCTGGAGGTTCAAGGTTCCCATGTTGGATGCCACATAACAAACATTTTGCTGCAAATATAATTGTTTCTCAGGCAGAAACAATCTTCTTTCACCCTGGGATTTTTTGACAGAGGGTGATCGGCTAGTGCTTGACAGGATACCTCCTTGGGATAGAAGTGCTTTCAGTCCATGGTTGGGCAATACCATGTGGGTGATTCCAGGACAACACGAAGGTCCTAAAGAATGTCAAATTGAATTGCTGCTAAACAGCATGAAACAAGATTTTGGTCCTGCTAGCATTTTGAGCATTCAAGCTGCTCATGTATTCATGAGTATTCATGGTAGCAAAATGGAAGCAAACAATCAGTGGGAGTTAGAACATTTCAGATACATTAAGAAAGTTGTGAATCCAGTACTTCGGCCGATGGGAATTTTTCAGTATGTACACGACCCAAGCTTAGCTCTTATTTGCTGGTGTCAAATGGGCATGGTTTTGAACTGCACAAATTCGAATCTAGAGTCAAAAGTACATACAAGTGTTGCCATTGGTCTGGAAACAAGTGCACATGTGCAGTTAACTGAAGTGGCCACATATTTCCAGTCTCTTGGGAATACACTGATGTTTCCGTCAGCCTGTCCTTGTTGGTCTCTTGGAAGCGGTAAAAAGGGGAAAGATTACATGTCCTGGCATCTACAAGTACAAGGACTATGCAAGTGCAGAAATTTCTGCCCATTCTCTGGTATGGCAAGCGACCTTGAGTACAAGCAATGGGATCCAGGTTTGCCCAGAATATCCACTTGCTGCCTTCAGACCGTGTCGACCTCACCGAGCCATTGCTTGGGGGCAAGCAATGTTTTTGGGGGCGGTAATGTCATGACCACACATATAGATGCAATGGGCCGTGTTGCCTTGGGCCACTGGGCCAGCCTTGTTGGAGGGAGATGGCCGCATCGGAGTCTATAGAAGACACGAGCTCCACAAGGAACAGGGATGGAACAGAAAATGAACTGAGTTCTTCGGGTTGCTCCCGTTCTCCTTCCTCTGTCTCTCTCTATGAATCTTCTCCTCATGGTGTAGTTGCTCTCCACAAGCATCCAAGGTCCGGTGCTACCACAAGCATCTGTATCCATCTCACGTCTCGATCCTCACCGAGGCCACGGGATATTACAATGTACCAACACCATCGCCTGCTCCAGCACCCTCGCCATTCATCGCTCTGCCTAAAGCCTCGCCATCACCATCCCCTTCAAGTTTTCGCCCATTACTAGCCCCTCCACATTCAGTTAGCCCTTCGCCTTCCACCCCACAGCCAAATCATGATCCTCAAGTTGATGCTCCAGGACACGCTTCGCAAAAGTATTCCTGGAGAAACTACAGTTTGGTCGCAGCAGGGAGTGCAGTTTTCCTTGTCATGACACTAGTACTTGGTTTATACTGCCGAGCGAAGAAAGTGGGTACTGTGAGGCCTTGGGTAACAGGGTTAAGTGGGCAACTACAGCGCGCATTTGTGACAGGTATTCTTCTTTCTATTTGTGCGTATTTGTTATTGTATGCCTACTACTTCGGTTGCACCTAACAGGATGATCAATCATGTTTCCAGGTGTACCGTCGTTAAAACGGTCAGAGCTGGAAGCTGCCTGTGAGGATTTCAGTAATGTAATTGGTTCTACTGCTAATTGCATGTTGTATAAAGGAACTTTATCAAGTGGAGTTGAAATAGCAGTTGTTTCAAGTTCAATATCATCCGGGAAGGATTGGTCAAAAGAATGTGAATCCCAGTACAGAAAAAAGGTAACCGCCAATTACCACCTTGTGCACAAATATATTCTGCATAATACACATTTACTCAAACAGATATTGTCTCAGATCTCAAGTTTGTCCAAAGTGGGCCACAAGAATTTTATGAATCTGCTTGGCTACTGTGAAGAAGAAAATCCTTTCACCAGAGCTATGGTGTTTGAGTATGCTCCAAATGGGACTCTTTTCGAGCATCTCCACGGTAAGTCTGTACTGATTCTGTATTTTTGTCTACTGCATATTCAGTTTCTGTCAACGAAATGCTTCTCATAATACGCAGACACTTCGAATTTTCAGTTCCAAGAACTTCAAATTTTAGCATGTGTTGGAAGCCAAAATTGGTAATTATCAGTATCTTACAGTGGTTCTGATTATGTTGCAGTTAGAGAATCCGAGAACTTGGACTGGATGGCCCGACTAAGGATATCGATGGGGATAGCTTATTGTCTCGAGCACATGCACAAGTTGAATCCACCTGTCATACCAAGGAACTTCAACTCTACAACTATCTACCTCACCGACGATTATGCCGCAAAAGTTTCGGATCTCGACTTCTGGAACGGCGCCAAGGGATCCGATTCTGTCACCGATGGCTGCACCATGTTAGACACAGAGAGCATCGTGCATCAGTATGGGATTATTTTGCTGGAGACATTAACTGGGAGAGTCCAGTTCCCTGAGCAAGATCTGCCACTTGAGAAGCACGCATCTCTATACTTTGAAGGCAAGATGCCGCTCGCAGAGCTGATTGACCCGAGCCTTGGCTCCTCTTTCCCTGAAGAAGCTGCGGCCGCGCTGTGCGACGTCGCGAGGTCCTGCATCGATCCGGATCCGAGGAAGAGACCGCAGATGGCTCAGGTGGCGGCTCGGATGAAGGAGATCACGTCGTTGGGGCCTGAGGGAGCGACTCCGAAGGTGTCGCCGCTGTGGTGGGCTGAGCTCGAGATCATGTCTGGTGAAGGTAGCTGATGCCCGACGGTGATTTTAGCAGCCTTCAGAAGCTCTGTTCCCCGCTGTAATTATGGCATTCTTTGGTTTGATTTGTTGTTCGTATGAGAAGGTTCCCGTGTGCTTTGAGTTTGAGCATGTAGGCCGGTGGCATTGTAACGAGATGTCCTGCCAGCAAATATGTGGAGGCAGCCATGTTATGTGTATCTCTGATTTAATTTATTTTACTGAATTAGACAACGTACACTATCATATGTGACAGCCAGGCGAAGAATGCATAAAGTAACATGATAAAGTTGCTGAGAATTGAAATGCAGAATTGGATGAATGGCAAATGCATAAAGCAACATGATAAAATGCTGAAGAACTTTTTTTTATAATGCTGAATTTAAAAAATCTAAAACCATCTTTTTATGTCAAGTGCATAAAGGTAAAACATGATGAAATGCTGAAGATGAATGGAAAATTTAGTTCGCAAAAAGAATAAAATTATTCAGCATAAAATATAATACTCCCTCCAATCCATATTAATGGTCTCAACATTGTCTAAATACGGATGCATCTAGTCTAAACACTTCACTAGATACATCCGTATCTAGATAAAGTTGAATCCATTAACATGGATCAGAGGTTGTATTTAATTTTTTTAGGAAATAATATTTTAAATACTTGATTTGTGGGACCTTCCCTATTAGAAGAAAGACCCTTCAAAAATAAGCGTATGCTGCTTATTGTGGCGTGCACACGGTATTCTTTAGTAAAAGGCGAAAGAATAGTTCGCTTTGTGCCCACCACGCAGCTGCGTGCTTCTCACCGCTGGCCCTGGCTGCTTATTTATACACCTCGCTGGCCACCGCTCCTTCTAGGACTAGCGATGTGGGACTAAAACGAGCGCTGCAGACTACGCTCGACTCGATCTCCCGGACCTGGCTGGGCTTAGCAGCTAGAAGGCCGCAGGCCCAGTAACCACCTTACCCAGCTCAAGACAGCACGGGCCTGAACTTGGGCTTCGATTCAACGACGGAGCAATCGTGGTTTTGTCGAGCTCTTGACCGAACCCGGTACAACTTGTCATCATCATCAAAAGACAAAAAGTTCAGCCGATCGAGCGAGAAAATCTGGACAACCATCGTCAATGTCGTCGAGTCTCATGCTTCCGTGTCTCTCGCCTTCCACCGCGCCGCGGCCAGGTCGACCGTCCTCTACAGCGTCCCGGAGAAGAGGCCCCTCTCCGGCGCCGACATCGAGGACGACGACGAGCCGCTGGCCAACAAGACCATCCTGCCCACCGCGCGCGGCTACGTGTTAGCCCATGACCCGGCCTCCCTGTCCACGTTCCTCTACAGCCCGGAGAGCCACCGCAAGATCGACCAGCCGCCGCTAGACATCCACCAAGCCCTTCTCATAGACTACAACAGCCTGCTCTCCGACGAGCCCACCGACCCCAGCTGCGTCGTGCTACTCGTCGAGCTCGACCACCCCTTCATCTGGTACCACCGCATCGGAGACGACGGCGATGGTGACCAGAAAAAGTGGCACAAGTACGAGTACGACATCGGCACCCAGCCGTACGACGCGGATGATCTGACGCTGCTCGAGAAGACCGTGATCACCCCGATCGCGGCGTGCGGTGGCAAGTTCTACTTCAACCCCGGGGAGACCGAGCTGGGTGTGATCGACTTCTCCTCCCCCGGCACGGGCCCGGCGTTCGGCTCTATCGCCGCCGTCAGGTCCGACGAGAGCGCCATGCACGCTCTTGTCTACCTGGTGGAGTCCCAGGGGGAGCTCTTCATGGTCGAGCTGTTCTTCGACGCGGTCGACATGCGCAAGGTGAATGGGGCGATCGTTCACGTGATGGATTTCGAGAGCTCGCGGTGGCGCAGGGTGGGTGACACTACACCACGGTAGACATATTGGGGCACTTTGGTTGGGGCACTATTCAAAATGCCCCAAAAGCTTTCAATTTGGGGCAGGTTAGCAAAGTGCCCCAATATGTACTACCTTTTGAGGCACTTCAGCAAAGTGCCCCAGTAGGTACTACCTTTTGAGGCACTTCAGCATAATGCCCCAGTAGGTACTACATTTTGAGGCACTTCAGCAAGTGCCCCTAAAACTCAATTGCCCAAACAGAGATAGATACATTGAAAACAAACTAAACCTCACAGCAACATAGCTTAGCAAGATACCATATTACAACAACTCCATAATTACATGAGATTACTTAGCATTACATAACTTAGCAGTACATAAATTAGCACTGGAACTAGGCATATTACTACTACTACAGACAGACAGACTTAAGCAAATGGTCCAAACATACATAGTTCCAACCAGAATAATTTTAAGGTTTTTGCAACTTATTACATGAGATTCAGACATAAGATTCATCATCAAGCCTTGTTATGATCAGCCTTAGCCAGGCAAAGCTATCCCTCCCTCTCTTTCCATATATTCTCTCATCCTTGAAGCTGAACATACAGATATCACCCTCTTTCAGATTGAATGTTTGTACAGCTGCTTGCCACCCCCCTGAGATTGTTGCCTTTCCCAAATCACCTATCTTGATCCAGCAATACCTATTCTTGGTGCTTTCAGTGCAGTTTATCACTAAACTGACTAGAGGCATGCGTACTGGTGATCTTAGTATTTCAGTCAAATAGTAACAAGTAAATTCAGCTGTAAACTCCTGCAACAAGCAAGCATACATAAATAAGCAAACTAGAGCAGCTATAGACCAGTATCATACATAATCAAGATTGCACTACTACATCAATAAGCATCTTACCATTTTACACTCTGGAAGAACATTTTGTTTCGTAATCCTGCATACGTACTCTTTTATTTTCGGTCTTGGCATGGCATCAACCAGTTTCTTTAAATGCTTAGTCTGATTGTATGTCATGTGCACTTCGTTTCCAAAGACGCAGTGCATGTCAATCAGCTCATCTCCAACATGGCCAGGTCCTGCATGAACAATGTAAATGTCAAGGAGGTTTAACATGTGCATTGTAACCACCACATTATGCACATACAATACAGTTATTGTAATGAGAAGCTTCTACCTCTGATGGTTATCTCATGTACATCTTCATTGTCCCTGCATTGTAAACTGTGAAACTGTAAAATTGAAAAATAGAAGCTAGTACTAGGTAAACTGTGTAACTGAAAAGTAGAAGCTAGTGAATATGTCTCACCCCTCAATCTTCAGTAGAATCAGTCTTGTCTTTATCCCAAAAGGATCTTGTTCTTTGATTGGCAAGGCCCTCTCATCATGAAAGCTGAAGACACATATATCTCCTTCCTTCAACCTGTATCCTCTGACAACAGCTATCCACCCAACAGTTATCTTTCCGGTTCCACCTTCAAGCTTCATCCTACAGTAATTGTGTTTTCCATCTGTTGTTTCTGCATTCTGGACAACCAAACCTGATAAAGGGTCGGGGCTTGTAGGTGGCTTCAGCATAGGCAGAAGGAAGTTGGAGGTAAAGTCAATTGAGAAATCCTGAAAGAGCATGCACAAGGTAAGTACCATCATTTCCATCATTTGCAGCAATATTGTAGCAACAACATCACAGTAGAACATACCATCTTACAGTCTGGAGGTTGGATCTGTGTTTTTTCCAATCTGCTAACATAGAGCTTGATAGGTGGCATGATGGGTAGTTGCTCCACATAGTTATTGAGTTTCCTCACCTGCAGAGATGACAATTCGACCTCATTTCCAAAAATGCAGAAGTGGTCAAAGGATTCATGTCCAGTGTACCCAGGCCCTGCATACAGAATTATCAAAGTGTGTTTAGGACCAAGATGCAGTACAATGATGAACATACAGAATCATAAAAGTATGTTTAAGAACATACCTTACATTAGTTTCCTCACCTGCCTGATGAAGTGATCACCTTGGCCCAAAAGCCTTACATTATGGCCAAATCATACAGTAGCTACTCTATTAATGGATGTACTTACCATACACATTCGTATGGTTTAGGCAGGGCTACACAATGTGATGGTGTCTCAGTTGTTGCTAAAACATCTAGTTATTCTTCAGCTAGAGATGATAACCCAACAGTAGGAGATGTGCTATATTATGGCAGAATAACTGACATTGTGGAATTAAATTATTCCAATGCAGGACATGTAGTGCTTTTCAAATGTGACTGGTTCAAAACAAATGGTGTTAGGGTGTTAGATAATTTTGGAATAACGGAGGTAAATTTCAACCATATGTCCAACGCGCAGGACAAAAACTGTGAACCCTTTATTCTAGCTAGCCAAGCCAAGCAGGTATATTATGTGCAAGATCCTGTGGATGCTGATTGGCATGCTGTTATTACACCTACAGTAAGAGATTTTTATGATATGATGCCTGCTTTGAACCATGTGAGTGTGTTTGCAATTCTGCATATGTCATCAAAGCAAAAAATATGGTTTTGAACTTACGATACCATATGTTTTTGTTTGCAGGAAGAACAATGAAAGAAGTAGAGGAGCAGAGACTCAAAGAACTTAACATGAAGCTGCATAAACTTCAATTACCTTCAGCAAAGTTACCACTTAATGAAGAACATAGAGTAGAACTATTGAAGGATGCTAGGGCGAAAGGCTTATACTCTTCTCAACTGGAAGTAAGTTCATATTATGTCTGAATATGTCATTTATGTCTGCAGTTTTGTTGTAATGTACATATTCAGATAACAAATAATTTGATGTTCCGGGGACAGCCTACTAGGTTATGTGAATCTGAAGATGATGAACAGGAACATGTCTATGACTCTGATGAAACTAGAGATGAACAACAACATGTCTATGACTCTGATGAAACTAGAGATGAACAGCAACATGTCTACGACTATTATGAAACAATGGATGATGGAGATGAACAAGAAGAAGAAGACGAGGACGGAGAAGGAGAAGGAGAAGGAGATGGAGATGGAGATGGAGATGGAGATAGACAAGGAGAAGGAGAAGGAGATGGAGAAGGAGATGGACAAGGATATGAGCAGAATGAACAAATTCAACAAGGTACTTTGATTAACAGTGGCACTATTCATTAATGAATTTGTTGATACCTGAATTAGTGCATCATTTTTGCAGTAATTGAGGAGAAAACTACTAGAGGACCTACTGAGATGAGGAAATTTTGGAAAAAAACATGGTCCCAACAACAAAGTGCAACTAGTATTTAACCATCTAGGGCAGCCTTGTGGACTCAAGTCATGCAAGTTAACAAATTTCCTGAGTAGTTTGGTCAAAGGAAAAGATGTCTCTGTTGCTCACAGTAGTTGGAGAAAGGTTCCCCATTCTCAGAAAGAGAAATTGTGGACGACTATAAAGGTACTAGTTATTGTTTTTTCCTCCTGTAATGCTAATGTAACTACATGATGGAACCTACTGATCTGTACCACTCTGCACAGCATTTCTTCGTCATTGATGAAGTCAGCAAGAGTTGGGTTTTGAAGTCAGCAAGTAAAAAGTGGAGAGCTTTCAGATCTTTATTGAAGAACACATATTATTCATCTGATTTGTCTGTTCCCCAAAATATAGCTAATGGGTGCCAAGAAAGAATCCCAAATGATCAATGGAAATGGCTTGTAGAACATTGGAGATCTGATAAATACCTGGCAAGTAGTTATCTATTATTTGAACGACATGTTATGATACCTGCTATATACATATTGATGCTAACTAATTTCGTGCCATGCCTGTAGACACTGTCCACGAAGAATAGAACAACAAGGGAGAATCAAGGTAATGGTAGACATACTGCAGGCACTAGGGCATTTTCAGTTGTGCATGATCAAACGGTAAGTTGCACATAATGTACCTGGCAATTCTTAATGTACATATCTGTCCATTGTATGGTTAAAATGAGAATTGCATTAATAAGCTATATCTGCAAATTTTCAGGAAATAAAATTGGGAAGACCAGTCTCTAGGGCAGAATTGTACCGCAAGACGCACATTAATAAAGAAGGGGAACCTGTTGATGCTTACTGTGCAGAGAAAATTGTAGGTCAAAATTACATTTGTTAAACCATGATGCTCAATTCAGAGATATAATTGCAACTCATATGATTTGTTTTCATGAATGACTTAACAGGCAACAATAACAGAGAAGTTAGAAAAAGAACCAGAACTACTTGGAGAAGAACACAAATTTGGTGATCTGTACTCCACAGTTTTTCCAAGATCAAGGCATTCAAGAATGCATGGATTTGGTCTAATGGTTGGCGGGAGCTCATCTAAAGTGCTTGATCAAGCAATTACCACACTGAGGGATGCAAGGGAAGAAAACCTAGAACTAAGAGGAATTGTGGAAGTACTAGTTGCCACCCAAACACAATTAATTGAAAGGAGTCAACAGATGGAACAGAAGATGGATCATCTGCTTAGAAGAAATGGAGATGAAGCAGTCAACACACAAGATGGAACTACCAAGGAATCATATGAGCAATCTGCAAAGGAACCACATGAGCAAACTGTTGAGGAAGCAAGAGAGACAGCATAAACATCAAGATCCCATAAAGAAGAAACCTGTACCCTCGCAGCAGCCAAACAGACAATGGCAACTATCCAACAAAAACTGGACAGTAGGTCAGCTATCAGACAATGGCAACTATCAAACAAAAATGAAGAAGCAATAGAAGGAGGGAAGATAAAGCCAAAATTCAGTGCATCAACATCAAGGCAAGGAACAGCAGCAGTCAAACTGAAGCAATCAAAGATAGATAAGGAAGCAAGAGAAGGAACAAAAATGAAGCCAAAACTCAGTGAGACAACTGCGAGCCAGAGAACAGCAACACACAGACTGAAGCAAGCAAATATACATGAAGAAGCAATAGAAGGAGTCAAGATGAAGCCAAAATTCAGTGAGACAACTACAAGCCAAGGAACAGCAGGAATCAAACATAAGCAAGCAAAGGTAGCTAAAGAAGCAAGAGAAGGAGTCAAGATGAAGCCAAAATTCAGTGGATCAAGCCAAGCAACAACAGCAATCAAACAGAAGCAAGCACAGGTAGATAAAGAAGCAAGAGAAGGAGTCAAGATGAAGCCAACATTCAGTGGATCAAGCCAAGCAACAACAACAATCAAACAGAAGCAAGCACATGTAGATAAAGAAGCAAGAGAAGGAGTCAAGATGAAGCCAACATTCAGTGGATCAAGCCAAGCAACAACAACAATCAAACAGAAGCAAGCACAGGTAGATAAAGAAGCAAGAGAAGGAGTCAAGATGAAGCCAACATTCAGTGGATCAAGCCAAGCAACAGCAGCAATCAAACAGAAGCAAGCAAAGGTAGATAAAGGAATCAAGCGAGTCAGTGAGACAACTGCAAGCCAACAAGCAGTTAAAAAACTGAAGACAGCAACCAGTCAATGGAATGCAAGCCTAGCCAAGGCAGTCCTGAGTTGTGTGAAGGAAAATGACCAAAGAGCAAATGAAGAAAAGTTTAAGAAAGAAAGTAAAGCTAAAGCAATCCAATCGTCACCAGCAGCAGCACAAGGTAGCAAAGAAAATGAAGAATATCAGATAACACCTGCAACAGCTGAAGCAAATGAAGAAACATCAATTGAAGGAAAGAAATCAAAACGAGCGAGAGAATCAAAAACACAAGATTCTGTTGCAGCAGATACAGAAGCAGACTTTGAAGCAAGTGAGACGTTACTTCAGATTGGTAGTAACAGACTGAAGAAGAAATCTTACAAGCAACTGCTATCGGAGTCTACAACATTTCAAAAGATAAAAAAGGAGAGGGTACATGAGAATAATGAAACAAGTCAGCAGTCTGCTGGAAATCAAAAACCTAAAGGGAAATATGATAAGGATGAGTTTGATTGGTTACACCCAAGGAAGCCACTGAATATGATAAAATCTGGAATGGAAGTGGGTTTGACCTCACCAAACAGCGAGAAGCTGGTTGCCTTAGGCACAGTACAGAAGGTCGCCACTGATGATTACATAGAGGTGGTAGTTAACATGGTTTTGCATAGTACAACTCTTCTGCCAGAACCAAGAGGAAGAATGAAAATTATAAGACATGCCGAAGCTCACTGCATCCGATGGCCCAAGAAATTTGTAAGTCTCAGTGTCCAGCATCAATCTGTGTCTTTACTACTATTACCTCTCCTAATTTGTGTCTCTGAAAATCTTTGCAACTCTATGTACAGGTAACAGAACCAGATATCGACAGGTACACAGCAAAAATTTGCAACTCTATGGACAGGCATTTAATGCGTTCTGAGGTGAGAGTTGTCGACCCAAAGACTGGAATTAGCAAACCTACGAAACCAAAGATCCAGATGACTCTGTAGTTGAAAAAGGTACTCCAAACTTGCAACTCCACACTTTCTTTTCGTGTGGACTGGAATTCGCATTTCATGGACTGGAATTTGCATTTCAGTCAAGTAAACCAAACTTGCTTTTCCCTGTCAAATGCAGATTTATCATCACTTGTTGAGGTGCTCAGGTGAAGTTTACAGTCTTGTGGAGGTGCTCAGGTGAAGTTTTCAGTCTTGTCGAGGTGCTCAGGTGCTCAGGCTTGTTTCATAGACTTGTTGAGGTGTTGTTTGAGTGATGTTTTGAGTCTTGTGGAGGTGCTCAAGTGTTGTTTGAGTGATGTTTCATTAACAGATCATTTCTACCCATTCCACCAAGTGGTTGCCATTTGTCAGTATCTTTTTGACATGATGCAGTCCGATGATACCAGTTATGCAAATGTGATTGTTTCTATCAGATTTGTGATTGTTTCTTTAACAGATCGTGCAAATGTGATTCCACCAAGTGACTATTTCTGTAACAGATCATTTGTATAACATATTTGTGATTGTTTGAGTGATGTTTACATATTGTCTCGGGTGTAAATGTGATTTATAATTGGATATATGGAATTTGATACAATATGTGATTGTTTGAGTGATATTTGGTTACTTTCAATACACTTACCATCATTTGTGAAGAATAATTTGAGGCAATTTTTGAATCTAACCATAATTCAATTAGAGGCATTTCCTCAATATGCCCATAAATGTATTTGGGGCAGTTCCTCAAAGTGCCCCAATAGGTATTTGGGGCATTTTGAGAAAGTGCCCCTAATTCAATTAGGGGCAAATCTTGAAGTGCCTCTAATTGTTACATTTTGGGGCACTTTTTGGGGCATATTAAGAAGTGCCCCAATAACCTTTACCGCCATGAGCGCCCGTGGCACTTGTACAAAGTGCCCAAAAACAATTTGAGGCACAAAATTGACATTTAGGGGCACTTTGAAGTGCCCCAAAATGCCAACCGTGATGTAGTGTGATCTCGGCGGCCGCGCGTTCGTGCTGTCGCTGTTCAACTTTGGTGCCTCGTGCGAAGCCGGAGGCCAGGCTGGGCTGCGAGGGGACTGCGTGTACATGGCGTACCCGGTGGCGAAGAAGTTGGTGGTTTTCGATGTCAAGGATGGGAGCATGGAGTCGGTGAAGCTTGACGATGCTCCGGCAGCGAATAAAGCGTTTTGGGTGCTTCCTAGTAGCGGCTAAATATCCATAGGTGCATAGCTGTGCGAGTAGTTTGTTTTCATGTTGTTGTTAGTTACGGATCGGACTGACTAATCTGTCAGCTCTAGTTCTACGTAGTACTTTGCATACCGCAGTCACTCTTTCATGCTTATGATTAATTCGATCTTGGAGAAGATGTTGTATGGTTTGCATTGAACAGATTTGCAATTAGATCGGTTGATGTTGCTATGGTTAGTGTTAGATTCTGGATAAGATGTGCTATGGTTTGCATTGAACACATTAGCAACTAGCTCGGTTAGATCTTGGATAAGATGTGCTACGGTTTGCATTGAACGATCTGTGTACTACGATCTGTGTAGGACTCCTTCTGCGACGACTTTAGCCAGGCCCTCGTCTGCGTCGGGGAGTCGAGTCTGATCCCGTCGCAAGTTCCTGATTCACAGCCGGAGGTCACCACTGACCCTGCCGGTAAGGGGGCTTTGCCTGAGCTCGTGGCTCAGGTGGCGTCCGAGGTGGCGATGGGGATGGCGGCGAGGATGGCCATCACCAGGAAGAACAAGGCCAAGAACCGCAATGACGCGGAGAAGGCCCTCAAGGCCGCGCAGAAGGGGACCATGAAGTGGCTCCCCTTCATGTCGAGCTTCGTCCTCGAGAAGATGTGTGCCCTCATCAAGACAGGCGTCCGAACTGACAAGGGCTTCAAGGAGGTCCATCTGACTGCCGTGGCCAAGGCACTCTTCGATCACTGCGGCGCCGACGTGAGCTCCACTCAGGTGTACAGCCACCTGAGGAAGTGGCGGCAGAGGTGTCGTGGGTTTGTCACGTCAGATGTCATGGATGACTTCGTAAGGTGTGGGATTACGCGAGTCAAGCGTCTCTGAGCTTGGGATCGCAGGAACAAAGACGAACACAGATTTACCCAGGTTCGGCCCCCTCAATGTGAGGTAAAAGACCTACTTCCCGCCTATCCTAGATTGATATTGATATGATATATGGTGTTACAATGGAGGCGATCCGATCTGGTACTCGCCGTATGAACTAGGGTTTAGGGCTTGATAGCTTGACCCTGTCTAAGTCCTGCGAGTCCTCTTTATATACACAGAGTCTCGCTAGGTTACAAAGGAAACTTCCTCCACAAGGAATATATCGACCGGAACCTACTTGGAGACTAACTCCTCCTCACGTCTTCCAGGATACGTCTTCTAGATCCTTCTCCTTGTGGCGGTGCGATACTGGGCTTGCTTTCACGCAGGCCTTTTCTGGTGCGAGTAAGATGAGTCGCACTTTATCAATATGGGTCGCGGGTTAATCCGCAAAGTATTCCCCCGACAAGAGGTGGCTCGTCATCAGCCGCCTCCGCGAGCATAGCGGAGCTCAGTGGTGCAAGGATACCAAGTGCATCTCCTCGAGGCCGAGCACTACCACGGCCACGTCGCGGTGAGAATGCTCTGTCCAGCTAACTCTTTGCATTCGGCAACCTTCAGTAGCTACTAACATTGTCCCTTCTCACCGTAGGATCACCCCAAGGACGCCGAGCTCCTGAACGTGCCCATCGCGAACTACGACGAGATGTAGGCCATCTTTTCGTTCGGCCTCGCCACCGGCAAGTTCGCCATGGGATCAAGCGAGCCCCTCGGCACGCCTCCTGCTGCCACTTCAGCCGAGGATGCCGAGACCCAAGAGGAAGCGGGGTGTGTTCGTCGACGACGAGCTGACCGCCTTCACCAACATGACAGTTGCGGTGAAGGACGTCGCGCAGGCCATCCGGGACAACAAGCCCACCGTCATGCACCCTGACCTCTACGGTGCGGTCAAGAACATGATCGGCTTCACCGAGGAGAACCTCATGATGGCGCTGAGCCACCTCGTCAACCACAGGGCCCAGGGTACGAGCTTCGTCTGCATGAACGAGCAGCACCGCACGCTCTGGCTGAGGACCTACCTTGCCAAGTACCACAACTCCAACTAGTGGTGCCATGAGGCGATGGGGATGCATGCCGGTGATGGAGCTCGCCGATGGTGGATGTATATTTTGGTGGTAGCTAGGACTGATGATGCTTTTGTAACTATGATGAACTTGTGATGAGGTGGTACATACTAACCCCTCATCGATGATGAACTTGCGGTGTGAGGATGACACCCACCTTTGTTGTGGTGGGAGGTCTTACACCTTACTAGGCTTGGATGAACTTGCGGTGCGATCGACTTTTGGAATGATCATGCATGCCCCATACTTGTGATGCTATCTTATGTCTTGCTTTGTGATTGTGTTCATGTTTGTGATCGATCTAGGCCCTTACTTTTGCATATTTTTGCCGTGCTAGTGGTATGTGGTGTTCCGAGGAAGGGTTCCAGGTATCTACAGCTCATGGAGGATCTGCCAAGATCAAGTCAATGGCTACTCCAAGAACAGCTACAGAGGGTATGCAACATTGGAGGAGGTGGAGCAAGAGTACCAGAGCTTCTTGGATGATCAGGCCATGGCAATTGAGGCCATCGATCAGCCGCTGCCGATAGCGCACCTACCGCCTGTTCTACCAATGCCTTTACCGCAAGGACCACCGGAGGTATGGGAGAGAAGGCTCAAATATCTGATCATCGTCGTCCTGATCGTCGTGATCGTGAGGATCTTGTGCTTCTGAATGGTGTGTGATCGGATGTAACATGCTATGGCATGGTATTCTCACCGAATTTGAACTGTGGTGAGACTACGGGACCATATTTCTGCAACCAAACAGCTCAACTCTGTTTCCCCTCGGCCAAATTGGGCTGCAAGCAGGCAACCAAACGATGGTGCCTGCCTTCTCTGTCCGGTGCAGAAATAGGCTTCGCGGGCAACCAAACAACATGGCTATTCTGGCCCATGGCCCGTCTGCAACGCGCAGGGAGTCTCTTCTCCCTGGCGCAGTGATGCACAAATCTGGCCCAGGCTACCAAACGCACCCTAAGACTGAATCTGTGCACCGGTGCCCAGCTTCTCCTGGTTACCACTTCCCTGTTCCTTGCACGACCGATGCTCTAGCTCCAGCGACGACCTGGCAAAACGGCATCCTTCACATCATAAGCTACAAGCATTTTTTAGTAGAGAAATGTGCCAGCAAGAGAAAGCATCTCTTCTTGTTGAGATGCATTTGCAATGGACAGGCATGGTGATATCACATCAGATGGTATGAGCAATGAAGGCATGGATGCTCTGCAGTGAACTAGGCGATCTTATGGTGTTCATAACTTGGAAGTCTCAAATGGAGACTTTCACCCTTTTAGGGTCTGTTTGTTTGGGCTGCAGCTTTTGAGAAGCAACTATAGCTGGTGAGCTGTGAAAAAACAGTTGTGAGAAGCAGATGTTGGAAACAGAGATTTGATGTTTGGCAGTCACGACTGCTGCTGTAGGTTTTAGGGTGAAATGTCTGGAATGCCCCTAAATGTTGAATATGTTGTATTAATAATGATCTGAAACAAAATTAGCTATTTCTAAGCGTATCGGAATAATTTTTTTAGCTAAATTATTTTTAACACGCTTTGTATTGAAATAATTTTGGGAGTGTTTTGTATTGAATATATTCACCGAACTGTTGCACTCACTCACATGACGACTCACACAACAACGGACGAGAAATGGTGAGGCATCGACTCAAAATGCTCCTAATGTCGATGGGATTGGGAACGAGATTGATCTGGTACGGTTCAATTCGAGGACGACTCGACTTGGTGGCGGGAAGGGAGGAGATCTTTTTGGTCAGATTAGCCTAATTTATATTAATATACATGAATATTTTTACTAGTAGGTCCTCCAAGTCCAGAGTTTAAAATTACAAACAGGTCCAAATATTTACACACGGGTCCCTGGAAAGAAACGAAAAAAGCAATCAGATCCAGAGACCATCCATCCTCTGTGCGTACGGTGAGCAGCTCGTCGGCCGCAGCCACGAAACCGCATCCCGTCCGCCACCACGAAGCCGCGTATCCCCCTCCTAGCCCGCGTGCCGCTCGCTCGACGGCGGCGCCAGGAAACGCTGCGCCGGCGCTAGGAGACGTTGCGGCGGCGGCGTTGAAAGGATACGTATGGCCACCTAGAGGGGGGGGGGGTGAATAGGTGCTACTCAATTTTTAGTTCTTTTTCAAGTTTAGGCTTGACACAAAGGTAAATTCTCTAGATATGCAACTAAGGTGAATTTACCTATATGACAAGTTAACACTAGACTAGGCACGATACAAGTAAGAACTAGCGAGAAAGGAGTAACCGAACGGGAAGCACGCGGAGACAAAGAGTTATTCCCGAGTTCCTCCTTTTTAGGGGAGTACGTCTCGTTGGAGGGGTGTGAGTATCAAACTCAAGACGCCACAAATGGCCTCACCCTATTCTCCGATGAACCTTGCCCAAAAGCTTGGTTCACCTTCCTTTATCGGAATCCTTCAAGGCGGAATCCGGAGCCCTTACAACAACTTGAGGCTCAACCCACAAAAGGATTGGGGCTCCCAAGCACCACAACACCTGCTACACAAAAGTAACAAGCAAGTGAGAACAACAAGATGCCTAGGATTTCCTAGTGGAAACCCCAGGCTCGAATCCCTCAAGTGAATGAAGGGGAAATGAAGAACGCTTTGGTGAAGTAGTAGATCGGGGCCTTCTCCTTCAATCCTCCAAAGATCAACAAGTTTGGATGGAGGGATTGGGAGATCTAGTGATTCTTGAGCTTGCAATAATGGTGGATCTTCTAATCTGGACGAGCTAACTAGCTGGAGGTAGGTGGAGGGGTATTTATACCCCTCTCCGAAAACTAGCCGTTTCAGTCCACTTAGACCGGAGACTCCGGCCTAAAGGGCCGGAAACTCCGGCCTGGAGGACCGGAAACTCCGGACCAGAGAGCGGAGATTCCGGACCAGGCAGAGACTCCGGACCAACTCCTCAGCAAAGTCCTGATGGGCCGGAGACTCCGGAGGGACTCCGGACCAACTCCGGCCCTGATGCCGTGGCTGCCCTCGCGTTGCACGCTTCGCTGCGAAACTGGATGGGCCGGAGACTCCGGCCCCTGAGCCCCCTGAGGCCGGAGACTCCGGCCTGGACAGACAAACTGCAAACTCCATTTTCTTCGATAATTGTTTCGATGCAAAGTGCAATTATATCTTTTCATTCCTGCACCACTTAACATCGTATTAAATAATTCCTAGTGTTGTTGCCTAACACACAAAACATGGGGGACATAAAATATGTCTTTTGAATCTCCCCCTTTTTGGTATTAGATGACAACACTAGGATTTGCAACATAGCTCAAACAATAATATCGACAAGTTCCATAGACGATTAGAGAAGCTCCCCCTACATGTGTGCATGTAAGTAATTTGCATTGGAATACAAATGCTCAACATGTAGAAGAGAGGTAACTCACAAGATATAATTGGAACAAGATAAATTGCAACTAAATGAGACATAGCTGAGATGAAAAGTAACCATACCTTGTGCATAATAATATGATATAGAGGCCAATGCACAATAATAGACCATAATACAATATCATCTCAACCATAGGAAATGTGAAATCCATAGTCTCATACCACAAATAGAACATAGTCTCACACGATAAAATCAAAGCAAATAGTTCAACGACATAAGATAAATGGACACAAGCGCAAATAAATGGTAAACGCACATGCTTGTGTCCGACCCATGCAAATCCCACGGTGATAACCTAATAGAACTACTTCTCCCCCTTTGACATCGAAACGCCAAAAAGGGAAAAGAGCGATGCTAATGCGTCCCGTAGCGATCACTCATCCTCGTAATCTTCGTCGGCATCCTCACCACTTGCTTCTTGAGTCTCCTCCTCATCGGACTCTTCACCTTCGGACTCTTCACCATAGTTTAAAAAACCGGACCGGACCGGCGGTTCAACCGGAAAAAACCGGAACCAGAGCCCCGGCCGGTTCTTTAAGCGCACTGGACCGCCCCCGCCAGCAGGCCGGAATAAACCGGATGAACCGCGGTCAGACCGCCGGTTTTTGCACTAAACCGGACCATCCGGTTCGACCGGTTCAATGTCTGTGCGTTCGAAAAACTTTATTGTGGCGAGGAGGAGTCGAACTCCACACCTAGCGCAACAGGGTGGAAGCTCTGAACCAACTGACCTACCATCACTTGTTGTACAAAGTGGATAGACGTTTGTATTTTACTATTATTTACACGGTAGCAGCTAATGCAAAATGCATACATGCATGTTGCTAGGCTCAGCTCACTACCTGTTGCTGTCTTTTTTTTCTCTTTAACATGGCTGTTACTGGCTGGCTGCTTTGCCGTTAGGAGCTTGAGGGTCACAAGTTTGGCTAGTTCCTGATCATCTCTTGACTACTTTGTAAGGTCATAATATGCTGAATTATAAGTTTAATTTTTTTGCACACATGATTACTTATTTATTGCAATATTTATAAGTAAAAATATATTACTTTATATCTTAAAAAACCGGACAGTGAACCGGTGAACCAGCGGTCCGACCGGTAAAAACCTGAACCGACGGCCTCACCGGTTCGATCACCGGTCCGGTTTTTTAAACTATGCTCTTCACCATCACTCTCTTCATATTGCATTGGAGCCTTGCCGGTGTTGCGAGAAGATGAAGGCATAGAGGACACATCTTCAAAATCACCCCAAGGGAAGATATCCGCATTCCATTGCTCATAAGGGATAGTGGCAGCGGACGGTGGTGACTCGGGAACACCTTGAGGGCGAGGAGGAGTAGTGCCACCATTGTTGATCTTGCGCATTTCCTTGAGCATCTTTCTTTGAGTAGAGTGCATGTGCTTCCTCTCAACATAGCCATCATAGTTTTCCTTGTGAGAAGCAATCCCCATACAAAGCTTGACCTTTTGAAACCAAGAGAGATTCTTAACTTCATTGTTGACCCTTTCTTTGCCACCACTAGACCAAGATGGTGGAGTGGCATTCTTCCTTCGGACCCTTGGAGCTTCTTCCTCCTCTATCTCTTGATAGGTAGCTTGGGGGATAGTGTGAATCCCTAGGACTTGGAGGTATCCATACTTGTGTTGCGTGAAGCGAGATGCATTGATTTGAGGAAGCTTCTTGA
The DNA here is from genome assembly GCA_947311845.1 of Poa pratensis. Lineage (NCBI taxonomy): Eukaryota > Viridiplantae > Streptophyta > Magnoliopsida > Poales > Poaceae > Poa > Poa pratensis. Next base: position 29,537,761 of record CAMZMU010000098.1, on the reverse strand, counting down.
GGATGAGCTTCATGACATAAGGGGCATACATGGGTTCTTCTTCTCATGGATAGCAATGTTGATCTCACACTTGATATAATCCATGACATCAATCTCATACCCTTGGCAATTAGGTCCGGCAAGATAAGTTCTATGGGCATGATGCATAAGATTGACAAGGGCTCCTCAGATGGCATCCGTATTACCCGCTTGGGGGGCAATGCTCCAACGAAACATGCGGATCAAGATGTTGTAGATGGGCTTGAGAGCGTGGGTGGAAGCAACGGCACCCTTTTTAGCAACAAGAGGGGCAAGAAGCTTCTTATCATAAGCAACCCCTTCAACATGCATTCTTCGACCAACGGACACGGTTGCACCTTTGAACTCATAACCCAACACTTTCCCAAACTCTTCAAAGGTTGACTCACATTTGACCGGGCCCGTCATCCAAGTCATCGTGGTGTTCTCCTCTGAACCAAGATGGAGGGTGTCGGGGGAATACTTTCTGGATTAACCCGCGGCCCAGTGCGACTTACTTTACTCGCACAGACAAAGGCCCACTTGGGCGCAAGCCCAATATTGAACCGCCATAAGGGGAAAGATCTAGAAGAAGTATCCCGGAGGACGTGAAGACCAAGTATTCTCCAAATAGGCCTTTGTGGACGTATTCCTTGTGGGGGAAGTTTCCTTTGTAGCATGACGAGCCTCTGTGTATATAAAGAGGACTCGCAGAACTTAGAGGGTCAAGCCCTAAACCCTAGCTCATACGGCGAGTACCAGATCGGATCGCCTCCATTGTAACACCTCGATTATCATATCAATACCAATCTAGGGTAGGCAGGAAGTATGTCTTTTACCTCACATTGAGGGGGCCGAACCTGGGTAAATCTGTGTTGATCTTTGTTCCTGCGATCCCAAGCTCGGAGATGCTTGACTCGCGTAATCCCACACCTACGAAGTCATCTATGACACCTGACGTGACAAACCCACGACAGTTGGCGCCCACCGTGGGGCCTGCGGTCAAGAGCGTCACGTTCCGCGCAGGATCCATGAAAGGAGCTGAAGATCTTGTTGTTGGCCGTATCATCACGGTCAATGGCACACCCCTCATTGACGATTCAAGCTGGGGGCCGGAAGCTGACTACCTGGAAACCGGCCACATCATCCCGTTTGGATCTGTCCATGTCTTCGTCTGTTTCATCGGCGGCGAGTCAGAAGATCCATCGCAACATGGCGACTCAGAAGAAGGAGTCGCGGTAATGGTGGACCAAGAAGAAGAATCTATCAACCACGAGTCGCTACCTCTTGAAGACGAAGAATGCCAATCCATTGAGTATGTCCTTGAGGAAAGGCTATGCGGAGGCCCTGTGGATGGCGACTCGCCCTCTGTAGAAGATCGGCACATGGAAGGGGTCTACAGGACCACAGAAGCGGACGAAGGGCTGGGCATGCCACCAGGCAGCTTAGCCCCCACGCCGCCAGAAGCAGCAGCACAAGCCGCGCTAGACGCGTCAGGGGTCGCGGCATCCGCTGCGGTAACGCCAGGAGTCGCGGCCTCAGGAGTCGCAAACAGAGAGACTCCACCCGGAGTTGCGTCTGCGGAATCAGGGTCAAGGGTAGCCCCCGACGCAGCGGTCACGCCGCCACAGGGAAGTGTGTTGCTCACGCCAATATCTGCGGTTAACGCGGCCGCTAGAGTGACAGAATTGGAGGCTACCAGGATCGGGCTATATGATGAAGTCCAGAGAATCACAGATGAGAGAGCCAGGCTGGCGCGCGAGGAACAGCGCCTCCAACAGGAGCAGCTGCGACTCATCGAGGAAACCAATACTTTGCAAGGAGTACAAGCCACCTTGCCACACAGACGCCATGCGAGTCGCCTGCAGCCAGGAACAGTAAATCCTATGGAGCTGTTCCAATCGCCTACCGCTGGACCAACAATCGCGGTTCCCGCGGCACCACCCAACACGATCCCATCAGTCGCCACCAACACGTGCACCCGGTCGCATGGTCAGGGGTCGCACAACCTTCAGTCGCGGTCCCCACACACATGGCACCGTCTGCCATGGTTATGCGGTCCGTGGCACCGTTAGCCGCGCCAGCGGTTCAAGCGATCGCTGTACCATCAGTTGTACCAGCGGTTCCGTCCTTCGCAGCACCAAGAGCAGCGGAGATACCTGGATCAAGGGCCATAGTACAAGCTAACAACAGGGCCATCATGCCCCCGCCATTGCCGCAGCCAACCTTTGTTCAGCAGTCGCCACAGCAGCCTCAAAGGTTCCACACGCCGCAAGGACATTATGTTAGCCCAGTGGAGAATCTCTTTGCGGCTACGAACATCTTGGCCAGATTAGCGCCAGCAGGAAACACGCCAATGGACAGAGAGGCGCGGCGCGCCATTGAGATGCTGAGCACAGCAGTAATACAGCAGGCAAACATGTCCGAACACGCGGGACGGCTGCACTCCACCCCCTACAATAGCAGAGCAACGGCGGAGAGAAGCATCCACGCGGAGTCGCCGCACGTTGCGACTTCAAGTTCGGCTAGGCGACAAAGGGAAAATCAACCTGCGGCTCAAAATCAACCTCAGCAAGTTCAACCCATAGAAGTTGTGCAGCCGCGCGCGGCGGCTAATCCAATAGGAAGGCCAGCTTCATCCAATCTATCGTCGCGACTCAAAGGCCCAGTCTGTTTCAGCGAAAGAATCAGGTCTGAACCGTTTCCTGCAGATTTCAAAGGACCTCGCAAGGTCGCCAACTACAACGCAAGCATGGACCCTGTTACTTGGCTCAACAATTACGAGATGGGCATGAGCATCCTAAACGCATCCGAAGAGATCTGCGCACGGTACCTAAACATGATGTTAGAAGGTGCAGCTCATATATGGCTGCAGAACTTGCCGCCAAATTCAATAAACTCTTGGGATGAGATGAAGGAAGCTTTTATCAAAAATTTCCAAGGAACATGCAAGCGACTCTGCAGTATAGAGGACCTTGAGCGTTGTGTACAGAAGGAAGGTGAGTCGAGTCGCCACTGGATGAGAAGGGTCGCAGAAATCATACATTCCTCAGATAACATACCACCCAGTTCAGCAGTCCTTGTCATGGAGAAAAATTGCAAGTTTGAGCCGCTGGTCCACAAACTAGGTCGCATGAAGGACAAAGTCAAGAGCCTAAGCGAGGTAATGGCAGCGGCCAACAAGTATGCTAGCTCGGATAAAACCAGAGACGCATCTGATGGGGAGGAAGAGGAAAATACTGGCAAGGGAAAGAAGGCCAGTAGCAAGCCTCAACAACAGCAAGCTAGCAATGCTAATGCGAGTTATAACAAGCGCAAAAACGAGGAAGGAAACTCGGGGTTAGTCGCAAATACGAACACTCGTTACAAGCAAAGCAGTGGCAGAGGAAGGAATTTTCACCCAGTTAACTTGGAAGAGGTTTTTAACCGCCCCTGCGACATCCATATAGGAAAAGATGGGAAACCACCCAACCACACAAAGGCACAGTGTTATCATTACAAAAAGTGGAAGGATGGGCAACCACTCAACACAAACAACAATCATCAAAACAATGAGGGAGGTAACCACGGCGGAGGTAACAACAGCAACAACGCTGTCCCAAATCCGCAACCAGATCAGCCACAGTTCCCAAAACAGTTGGGTCAGTATCACACCATTGTGGTCAATACTTCAAGGAGGGAGCAAAAGCTGCGACGACGCAATCAGGCTGTTAACGCCATAGTACCAGCCGTCCCACAGTGGCTAAAGTGGTCCGAGCAGCCAGTAGTTTGGAGCCGCGAGGATCACCCAGGAGAAATAAATGAAGAGGGCAAACTCGCGCTGGTGGTTGCCCCTCAAGTCGCAGGATACAAGTTGAGCAAAGTGCTGATGGATGGAGGCAGCACATCAATATATTATACTATGAAACCTTCAAAAGAATGAACCTCCAAGAAAAGCAGCTACACCCATCAAGAACAACGTTTCACGGTGTCGTGCCAGGCATATCAGCTCAGCCATTGGGGCGAATCAACTTGGAGGTCGCCTTTGGGACACAAAGCAACTTCAGGAGCGAGTATATCTGGTTCGAGGTTGTAGATTTCCAGAGCCCATATCATGCGCTGTTTGGCAGAGAAGCATTCGCAAAGTTTATGGCTAGGCCGTGCTATGTGTACCTGAAGCTTAAAATGCCAGGCCCCAGGGGAGTCATCACCATTAATGGCGACAGAAGAATAGCTCAAGAATGCGAAGAAGGCGACAAGGCCATGGCCAGAGCAGCTTGCATCGCAGAGAGCGTGCCCATGCGCGAGTCGCAGGAGAATTTTGATGACATCGTGGAGGCCAAGAGGCACCTGCCTGACTTGCGACTTCAGATTACGGCCGCAAGGGAGGCAAGGAAGTCAAGGGCTACAGGCCATTGCCAATAAAGACACATCCCAGGCATTGCGAGTTGCCATCAGCAGCCGCAACAAAATCATTAAGAGTTTACATCATCAAGCTGGCCACTCAGGGCTAAAAACTTCAATTCTGATCGCCACCTAGGCGCGATCGACCCATTTCTGGTCGCCACTCAGGCGCGACCGACCCAATGTAACATCTCTGGTCGCCACCAAGGCGCGACCGACCCATTTCTGGTCGCCACTCAGGCGCGACCGACCCATGTAACATCTCTGGTTGCCACCTAGGCGCAACCGACCCAAGCATCATTTCTGGTCGCCACCTAGGCGCGACCGACCCTATGTATCATATAATGATTCTGAAATAAAGCATCTCAAACTACCAATTGAGTTGTGAGTCTTTTATTTTTTAATCATTGGTTCCTTGGGGGCGCGGCAGCTTTTTAGCGCGGCCTATTCCTTGGGATCGCCAAACGAGTGGCATTTATCGTGATTATACTCAACCTCTCTTGGATGCGACTTGCACTATGCGGCCAAAGTACTGGGGGTGCGGCGTCAATCGAGTTTGATCGCCTATCATGGCCGCTCTCGACCCTGAACACGCACTTTTTACCTGGGAAATACTGAGCCGCGCAAGGGCCTAAGTGAGGAAAAACCGAGACAAATCATAAGGACCAGCCTATTGGTCAAAACATGTACTGCTGAGAGTACTTAAGCAAATCATAACATTGTCTTATGACAAATAAATTCTAACAATTATTACAGGCCGCTAAGGGCCGAGATCATCAAACATTGTTTCTCTTCTTCATTTGTGCGCAGCTTTCGACCTGCGGGAAGGAGGAACAGGCGGCTTACCAAGCTTGCCAGAAGGAGCAGTCGCAGGCTCGCTGGAAGGCTCTTCAGTCGCGGGCTTGGGGGCTGCAGAGCTGGATACGCCTGGAGAGGGGTTCTTCTCCTGCGGGATCACCGCACTGGATGATGGAGCGGGTAACTTCTCCCATCTGCTTCCATCTGCATTATACTTGCCCATATAGGTCGCAAGATCTATCCCCTCCACCAGCTCAGTCGCATGGCCGCGCATGTCCTTCCAAGTCGCCGAATATTCTGAGGCTTCAGCTCGGTGCCATCCACTTTCTTCGAGGGCCTGCCTTGTGCAACCTTGGCAGCATCAAAAGAAGGATAATATGTCTTGGCCAAAGCAAGAACATGAGCCGCACCGGTGCGAGCTGAGGACTCCTTCCAGTCCAAAAAGAACTGAGGTGCCCTAAGCAGTCTTTTTAGCAAGCCTTCAGAATCACCGGGGACTGGCTTGGTCGGCAGCAGCACTTAGACAGCAATTTCATGGCATCACAAGTCCTCCGCGTAAATTCGCGGATGTTATTCAGCTGTTCTTGAGTAGTTGCACGCTGAAGTGCAGAATCTCACCTGCAACAAGATGTCCGCCAGTTAGCCCAGTTACATACAAAAAGAAGGTGGTCAGATACCACGATACAACGTCAAGTCGCAACACATACCAGCCAACTCTTGGGTCATGATACAAACTTTGGCGTGGACAAGGTTATGGGCATCAAAACTTTTGCCAACTTTTTCTCAAGATCGCCAATGGCAACAGCCTTGAGCCTTGCGTCCTCGTTGGCTTCAGCGATGGCGTCTTTCTGAGCATTGATTTGGAGGTCCATCTGCTGGACCCTCTCTTGGAACTTTTCTTCAACCTTCTTAAGCCGCAGCTCGGTGGCTTTGGCTTGTTCAGATAATTTGAAGCTTTCATCAGATAGCTCGCCCATCCTGGCTTCCCTCTTCTTCAGCTCAGCGTCACGCTGGCCAAGGAGCTCGCGCAGCCTCTCCAGTTCAGAAGGAGTCTCCCCCAACTGCTTTTCCAAGGCGAGTCTTGCGGCTGTTACGGAGCTTAGTTCCTCCTACAAAGAGTACATCAGCTAGCAAGTACATATCAACAGCTAAAGAGAAGTATCAAGTCTCCCTTTACAGTCAAAGAAGAAACTTGATCCTTGGGGGCTAGAGACAGATAAGTGGAGACAGAAATTTACCTTATAAGCCGCAGACAGGTCAGACAGCGCCTTGCGGAGCTCCATGGCTTGCTTGTCATTTGAGGCAATGATGGCCTCTGACAGTTTCTCAGCGCGGCTCATGGAGGAGGAGGAAGCAACCTCAGCACGCAGAATGGCGACCGCAGGCTATCAGCCGCTGGCGATTCAATCACCGGCGCATCAGCAATTATGGAGGAAGGGTTGACCTTCTCCACGTCTTGGATCATAAGGGGATCCGTTCCGTCTTCCAGAGCCACCTCTTGGGTAGTTGTGTCAGGAACAGAGGCCGTAGCCAAGTCATCAGTGGTGGCCACGCCCTCTACCATGGCGGTATGAGCCGCAGGTGATAAGTGCGGCTCAACTACGGTTTCAGAAATGACTCCAGGCTCAGTCGCAGATTTAACCGCACTTCTGCAAAAAGCAAGGGCATTGTGTGAAGAAGAAGCACATAAACCAGAATAAAAGTGTTATAAGCGCAAGAAAGTCACTAACTCTGGAGCCATCTTCACAGAGGCCATAAGGTCGTCACTTGACGGTGATGACAGGCCTTGGGTCCCAGAATCTACGAGCAGAAGTTTGCGTGTCAGTAGAGGAAAAAGAATAAGCAGTCAAATGTCAAGACAGCAGAAATTACCAGAATGGGGACCCATGTCTTCTTCAGTTGAGGCGGTGGCTTTGTACACACGCCTGGCAGCGGAGGAGGTCGCGCCCGTAGCAGGCTTGCGACGCTTCGTGGCCTCAGGATTTTCCAGAGCATCAAGCTCTGGCTCCTCACGAGATAGCCTCTTGGAGGCTCTACGGGGAGTTGGTCCAGCCGCGGCAGCAGAACTCGCGGCTGGCACTGGACTGTCATCCTCGTCCAGTTCAGTCTCTTCACCTTCTGAGGCCGCAGAGGCGACAGAGGGGATACCAGCAGTTTCGCTGCCCTCTAGAGCGGGCAGCAACTTCTTTCGTGTGGCACGCTTGGGAGCAGCAGTGCCGGCGTCGGTCGCAGGCAGCGACCAGTAATTCTCATCAGCCTGGATCAGGAAAATACAAGTCGCAGTATTAAGAAAGGAATGCGACTCAACTACAAAGGCAAAAAGACAGGGAAGAGAAGTCACCTCAAAAGGCTTGTTGTTAACACTAAAAGGGGCAAGCCCCACCTTATCAAAGGAGATGTCTTTCTCCTCCGTCACACGGGAGATGAATTCCACCCAGTCTTCAGGCTCCCAGTCAGCGGCCTTGACACGATCAACGTCAGCAGAAGTGCCAGAGCATTCAAGGAAGGACCGTTGACGGGGACTCACTGGTTGGATACGCCACTTTGTCCAGCAAGAAAGGAGATCAAGGCCAGTAAGGCCATGACTAATCAAGGCACGGACCTTGATCAGCGACTCATTAATGAAGGACATGGAGGCATCCCGTGGTTTGGATTTCAGTGCCTCAGTGGGCACGAAGAGGGTGTTAGACCAGGAGGGGAGGCGAGTTTCGCCCTCCGGTGAAGTGTCTTGGCAGTAGAAGAAAGATTTTTGCCAAGCCCTGGGTCGATTCGCCAGGGCTAGCTTGGGAAGGCAAGAGTTTCTGTGACGTTGAAGAGAGATGGCGCCGACCTGAACGTAGGCGCCGCCCTTGGAGACAAGTTGGCTGTTGCAGGTGAACGAGGCCAGCCACAGATCGATGTTGGGGGCTATACCAAGATAGTCCTCGCACAACACATGAAAATTGCTCACCTGGAGCATTGAGTTGGGCCCGATGTCGTGAAGACGGAGGCCAAGGCGTTGCAGCAGATTGCGGAAGAAGGGAGAACCTGGCGGCGTGAATCCACGCTCCACGTGTTCCACGAACATTACCAGTTCGTTGGGCTTGGGGCGCGGCTCGATTTCATCGCCTGGCGCCCGCCAGATGCTGTCCTCCTTCGGCGGCAAGAAGCCAGCTTCGGCCAGATCCGTAAGAGTCTCCTCCGTCACCCAGGATCCTTCCCAGTTGCAGGAGATCTTGCGCTTATCGTCAGATGGCTTTGCCTTGGGCGCCATTGCGAAGAGGAGATTGGATTGGGAACTAAGCTCGGATTGAGGAAGAAGATGGCGCGGCTAGGGATGAGGAGATTGCAAGGGCAAGTGAATAATGACCTAGGTGGCCGCAGCTTATAACTGAAGGGACCCGCAACTAACGGCACAATCTGCGCTCGCAACCAACGGCACAATTTGCGCCCGCAAAACGAGTAACGGTCCGCAATTAAAGGAAACAGAATATTTCCAGAAGAGGAGATGAGTCGCACAGATAAGTCACAGCTCTGAATCGCATAAGTCAGAAGATTGGTCAGAACGTTTGCAGTGCGGCTCAGTGACCATTTCAAGAGTCAGAAGATTCTCACCGCAAAGTCCTAACCAATCTTGGGGGCTAATGTCGGGGGAATACTTTCTGGATTAACCCGCGGCCCAGTGCGACTTACTTTACTCGCACAGACAAAGGCCCACTTGGGAGCAAGCCCAATATTGAACCGCCATAAGGGGAAAGATCTAGAAGAAGTATCCCGGAGGACGTGAAGACCAAGTAGTCTCCAAATAGGCCTTTGTGGACGTATTCCTTGTGGGGGAAGTTTCCTTTGTAGCCTGACGAGCCTCTGTGTATATAAAGAGGACTCGCAGAACTTAGAGGGTCAAGCCCTAAACCCTAGCTCATACGGCGAGTACCAGATCGGATCGCCTCCATTGTAACACCTCGATTATCATATCAATACCAATCTAGGGTAGGCAGGAAGTAGGTCTTTTACCTCACATTGAGGGGGCCGAACCTGGGTAAATCTGTGTTGATCTTTGTTCCTGCGATCCCAAGCTCGGAGATGCTTGACTCGCATAATCCCACACCTACGAAGTCATCTATGACACCTGACGTGACAAACCCACGACAGAGGGTAGCAAAAAACTGTTGGACCATCTCAATGTCATAGTTTTGTTGAGTGGAGATGAGCTTCTCAAGACCGAGCTTCCTAGCAACCCAAATAGCTTCCCAAAGTATGGCTTCTGAGCTAACACATGAAGCCTCAACGGTTTTTGAGGACACACAAGGGCTTTGGGGTCCAAATTTGCATAAATTTCCTTCATAATGAGCTCTTGCTCCTTCCTCCAAAAGTGACCATCGGTTGAATTATTGGGCATATCAAAGAAGTTCTGTGCCCTCATGGTTCGGAAATCCTCCTTATTCAAGTCCTTCACAGTGGTGATGTTGTCAAATTTGGCCTTTTTGGCCCTTTCTTCGCGCTGGAGAGCAGCTTCAGCCCTAGCCCTTCGAGCATCAGAGTCCTTTTGTTGCCTAGCAACACCACGCTGCACATATCGATCATGGTCTTCATCATATTCCAAGTAATCTCTTCCCGACTTCTTCTGAGCTTTCTTGGGTTGTGATGAAGATGAGCCCGAGGGGTACCTCTTGTTAGCTGTGAATAAAGAGTAGATAGGTAGCATGGGGGTAAGCATACATGTCCATGGAAGCCATAAGAAGAAACTAGTTGGAAGAAATTTCCCAAAAATTTGATCTAGACCGGAGTCGGTCACAGGGGGGGCGGAGTCTCCGGCCACACCGGAGTCTCCGGCCCTGGGGCTGAAAAAATCGATCTAGGTCAAATCAACGGGGAATTCGTTGCAACTAATTTCTATAGACTGCATTTGCCAACACAAAGGTTCTACACCAAGAAAACTAAGGAAACTACTCTCCAAAGCACATCTAGGTTGAAACCCTAGAGAAAGAGAGAAGTTTTACCCGTGTCCTTCATGGTGGAGGTCCAACGAAGGGGAGGAAGTTCCCCGACGGTGGAGAAGTGGAGGAGGCCGGTGGCACGGCGGATTCCGCGGCGGGGAGCAGCCGGAGGCGATCTTGGAGCGGTGGAGGCGAGCAGGGAGGAGTTTGGGGTCGGGGTGTGTGAGGAGTTATGAATTAACTCCTCACCCCGATCCCTTTTAGGAGCCCTGCGAAAACGCCTAGACTAGAGTCTCCGGCCTGAGCCAGAGTTTTCCAGGTTTAGGGCGGAGACTCTGGCAAGACCGGAGTCTCCGGTGCTACACACCGGAGTCTCCGGACCCAACTGCTCCAAAAACGCCAGATTTTTGTGTGGACATGTATGTGTGCGAGAGGAGCATGTTTAGAGGTAGGAAAGGCGTGGGTTTGAAACAAGGTCACTGATGGAAGGATACACACTTGGAATTTGCAAGATCCAAACAATAAAGGCCAATTTCCAAGTGTTTCTCCCCAAAACAAAATAAAGGTCTAGAAAACCCAAATAAGTCCATTAAACCCAAATAAAATCCAACTCCTCACCAAGAGGAGGGCGGTGGCCTAGGCCACCATGTATGAGATTATGGCGTGACACCGCGAAGATGTATCTTGGGTTCACAACCAACACTCGTCATTTAAGCTCACATTTTCATGAATTGAAAATAGAAAAGCAAATGAGTTCTTATCGGCATAATGGGGGGAGGGATAGTCCAATGTATTAGGACCGCACTCCCCCTATGTCCATGCCTACACCTAAACACAATAGATAGTTAAGACATAGGTGTGTATGCAAAATAGTCAAGCCAAGCTCCTTGAATCCACGATATTTAGCTCATTCCTCAAATAAGTGAATCTTGCTTCATCAAGAGGCTTCGTGAATATATCGGCAAGTTGGTCTTGTGTAGAAACATGGCTTAGCTCAATATCACCACGGGTAACATGATCTCGAATAAAGTGATGACGAATCTCAATATGCTTGGTTCTTGAATGTTGCACCGGGTTGTGGGCAATATTGATAGCACTTGTATTGTCACATAAAAGAGGCACTTTGTCACAAATGACACCGTATTCCTTTAAAGTTTGCCTCATCCATAACAATTGGGTGCATGCACTTGCGGCGGCCACATACTCGGCTTCGGCGGTGGAGAGAGATATACAATTTTGCTTCTTGGAAGACCAACTCACCAAGGAACCACCAAGAAATTGGCAAGCCCCGGAAGTGACTTCCTATCATCATGATCACCGGCCCAATCCGAGTCCGTGTACCCACAAAGAGAGAAAACCTTGTCCTTAGGGTACCACAAACCAAACTTTGGGGTATGAGCCAAATATCGGAGGATTCTTTTGACCGCCACCATGTGGCTTTCTTTAGGAGCGGCTTGGTACCTTGCACACACCCTACACTCAACACAATATCGGGTCTAGATGCACAAAGATAGAGCAAAGAACCAATCATGGAACGGTATACCTTTTGGTCGACATCAAGACCATTTGGGTTGAGTTTAAGATGAACCTTTGTGTCCATTGGAGTGCGCTTCTCCTTAACACCAACCATATCAAATTTCTTGAGCATGTCTTGGATATATTTAGCTTGAGAGATGAAAGTCCCTCCCCTCAATTGCTTGATCTCAAAACCAAGGAAGAACTTCAACTCTCCCATCATAGACATCTCAAACCTATCGGTCATAAGCTTTGAAAATTCATCATTGAAAGCTTTGTTAGATGAGCCAAAGATAATATCGTCCACATAGACTTGGCATATGAAAAGCTCCCCTTTTACTCTCTTGGTAAAGAGAGTGGGATCGATTTGCCCAACCTCAAATCCACGGTCTACTAGAAGCTCTCTAAGGTGCTCATACCACGCACGTGGGCTTGTTTAAGGCCATAGAGTGCCTTATCGAGCTTGTAGACATGGTTAGGGAGTTTGGGATCCTCAAACCCCGGTGGTTGCTTAACATATACTAATTCTTTAAGTGGACCATTAAGAAAAGCACTTTTCACATCCATTTGTTGCAAGATAAAATTATGATGAGAAGCATATGCAAGGAGGATACGGATGGACTCAAGGCGAGCCACGGGAGCATAGGTCTCTCCAAAATCAATGCCTTCAACTTGAGAGAACCCTTGAGCCACCAATCTTGCCTTGTTCCTCACCACCATGCCATGTTCATCTTGCTTGTTCTTGAATATCCATTTAGTGCCTATAACATTGCGGCACTCTTTTGGCTTCTCAACTAGCTTCCACACCTTGTTGCGCTTGAAGTTATTGAGCTCTTCATGCATAGCATCCAACCAATCCGGATCTTCAATAGCTTCAAAGACTTTCTTTGGTTCCACCAAGGATATGTGAGCTTGATGGGCACTAAAGTTTGCGCATTGCCTTCTAGTCACAACCTTGCCCTTCAAATCACCAATAATATTGTCCAAAAATGTTGCCTTCTCAACAAGGTCTTGACATTTCTTGCACGACGACGGGTGTTGATGTCCTCACGAGAGCTTGGAGGAATTTCTTGATCATCTTGATCATTTGTGTCCCCGTCTTGACCGGAATGATGACCTTGGTCTTCAATATGCACACCTTCATCACTTGAAGGGGAAGATGGACCTTGGTCTTGATCATGGCTAGCATCAATAATTGGAGAACTTGGTTCTTGCGTAGCAACTTGATCAACTTGAGGAGGGTCTTGAACTTGTTGTTGGCTTGGTGCTTCATTTGCTCCATCGGATGGTGCGGTTCCACTTGTGATGATGATTGCTCCACATGGGTGGAGCTTGGTCCTTCTTGAGGCGCCTCATGAGAAATCTCGATTGGGCGAAAGAATCCCACGCCCATTCGCCTTATTGCATCTTGAGGTTCCTCATCATCTACATCACGAACATGAAATTGCGCCACTTGGGAGCCGTCATTCTCATCGAACTCCACACTACAAGATTCTACAATAGTCCCGAAGGTCTTGTCGTAGATTCTATAAGTGTGGGATTCGGCACCGTAACCAACAAAAGTACCCTCAAAAGCTTTAGACTCAAATTTAGTTAAGCGATAACCTTTAATCTTATAGAAACACTTACAACCGAACACCCGGTAGTAGGAAATATTGGGCTTGTTGCCGGTAAGCATTTCATATGGAGTGAACTTCTTGCCCGTGCGGAAGTAGAGGCGGTTAGATGAATGACATGCCGTGGAGATGGCCTCGGCCCACAAGAAGAGTGGGGTCTTGAACTCCGCCAACATAGATCTTGCCATATCCATAAGGGTCCGGTTCTTCCTCTCGGCTACACCATTTTGTTGAGGGGTATACGCAGCGGAATATTGATGACGAATTCCCTCTTCACTAAGAAACTCATTTAGGGTGTAGTTCTTGAACTCGGAGCCATTGTCACTTCTAATGGCCAATATAGGAACATTGTGTTGACGTTGCACTTCATTGGAGAAGTCAATGACGGCTTGTTGGGTCTCACTCTTCACTTGAAGAAATAAACCCATGTAAATCTTGAATAGTCATCGACAATCACCAAGCAATACTTCTTCCCACCAAGACTTGGTTGAGGCACGGCACCAAAGAGATCAACATGAAGAAGTTCCAATATCCTCGTTGATGAAATGATGGTCTTGTGGGGTGGGGAGAATCATGCATCTTTCCTTCAACACAAGCCCTACAAAGACGATCTCTAGAAAAAGAAACATTCTCTTTTAGTCCAAGGATGTGGCCACCCTTGTGAAGACTTTGCAAAGTTCTCATATTGACATGGGATAAGCGGCGATGCCACAACCACCCCACGTCGGCCTTTCCGAATAGGCACATCGTTTGAGAGTTGGTTGACTCCGAAAAGTCTACCACAAACAACTCATTTTCGACATACCCAACGTAAGCGACCTTTAGAGTCTTGCTCCACATGAGTACCACAATATCAAGATCAAAATGGACGGCAAAACCCATCTTATTAACGGCACGAACGGACATTAAATTATAACCAAGGGACTCAACAAGCATGACATTTACAAGGGTGATATCCCTTGCAACTACCACCTTGCCGAGCCCGATACCTTTCCTTTGAGTTATCTCCATAAGTGACGGTTGCTTGATTTATGCTTGTTCTCAACTCCGTCACGATCTCCTTGCTTCCGGTCATATGACTAGTGCATCCACTATCAATCACCCATTTCGACCCACCGGAAGCATAGTCCTACAAGAAATCATTGCTTGGTTTTAGGTACCCATTTTGCAATGGGTCCTCTTTTGTTAGCAACAAGGGTTTTAGGACCCAAATAGAGTAAGCAATGTAACCATCATAAGGACCAACATATTTAGCAAACATCCCCATAATAATCAACATAAAGAATATAGTTGGGGTTAGCATGTCCCGCAAAGTCACTACGAGGAGTGTTGCCCCTTGTGGCATCACTACTCGCAATGGTAGTCTTCTTTGCTTGTGCGGGCTTGGCCTTCTTCTTGTTCTTCTTCTTCTTCTTGGCAACATAACCAAGGCCCTCCTTCCCAATGTGTGGCTTTTGCGCAAGCAAAAGATCAACAATAGGCTTACTTTGGGACTAGAGGCCTTGGCAAGTTCATTCTTTAACCTAGCATTTTCCTCAATGACATTTGCATGATCACAAGAAGTAGTAGAGGAACTAGCAACATTTGATTTAGATGATTGAATTTGAAGTTGTTCAAAAGACTTGGTGAGAGTAGAGTGTTCACCCTCCAAGGCCTTGTGAGCCTTGGTGAGCTTCTCTAGCTCCTCGGTTAGTCTATCATGACCAACACCAAATTCAACCTTCTCTTTCTTGGAAAGCTTATATTTTGCAATTGCAGGTCACGTTCTTTAATGATTTGAGAAAAGATTGCATTTTGTGACTCATCAAGATTTTTAAGTTTCTCCTCAAGAGAAACACTAAGCTCATGCTCTTCCTCAAGAGCCAAGGTGAGAGAAGCAATATCATTAGCATACTCTTTTTCAAGTCTTTCCTTTTCATCAAGCTCTTCTTGAATCCGCCCATAATCGCTCAAGAGAGATTCGAAACGAATCTTGGCTTCACCTTGCAAGTTAGTCAAGAAACGATCCAAAGCAACATTTTCTTCCTTAACTTTAAGACTCATAAGATCATCCATTTCATTTATAGTCTTGGAGGGGGAAGGAGATGATACCTCGGTGGCCTTGGCCATGAGACACTTGGCGGATTGGATTGGAACATTCTCATTGGGAGATTCGAAAGGGATGAAGGTGTTGAGAAGCAATAGCAATAGCGGCCACTTCACTTGTGGGTTCTTCTTCATCACTCTCACCCCCGGACATGTACTCCTCCCTTGTCACCAATACCATTCTTGGAGGAGGCCTTTCTTCTTGAAGAAGGGTTTCTTGCTAGGGATGATGACGATAAAGTCTTCTTGAGAACAAGCCTTCCTCCATGATCTTCACGGTTCTCATAGGGGCACATGGCAACATAGTGAAATCTATCTTGGCAATTGAAACAAGTCTTCAACTTTGGGTTGCCATCCTTGAAGCCACTAGATTTGGCCTTTTCTTCCATTTGGGCTTTGGCTTTGGATGGATTCTTCCAAAAGGTCCTTGCCGCAAGAGCCACATAGTCCCTATGAGAGCTCTTGAGTTCTTGGGGGTCCATGGAGGACACATCTTCACAATCTTGATCTTCATTGTGTTCAACCACCTTGGCCTTCAAGCAAGAGAGGCTCCTTGTTGCATTCCAATAGCTCGGGCACGAGAGTCTTGAGCAATCTTGGCTTGAACCTTGAATGATTGCATCTCTTGCATGACTTCGTTGGAGGTCATTTGAGGATAGTTGTGCCTTCCTTGAAGACTCTTCAAGTCGGCCCCTTCAAAGGGCAAGAGAGCATTCACATACTTCCTTTTGACCCAAGCATCATCCACATGAGTCCCACCAAGGGCTTTGTAGGCATTGGCAAGAGACTTGAGTCTTCGGAACATTTGCTCATGGTCTTCTCCATCTTCCATGAAGAATCCTTCGGCCTTGTTGCTCATTTCCTCAAACCGGTTTCTCTTCATGCTTTCATTTCCAACATACACCTCAACAAGGCACGCCCATGCTTCTTTGGCGGTGGTGCAATGCTCGATGTGAGACATATCATCTTCTCCCACGGCATCACGGATCAAGTCAAGAGCGGTGGCATTTAGTTGACAATCAACTACTTCTCTTTTGTCTTGTTGGATTCATCCACGGCTTGATACCCTTGCTCAATGATCCTCCAAAGCTCGATAGAGCACTGTTCACATAAGATCTCATAGAAGATTGCCATTTAGTAAACAAAGATGCATTTAGCTTAGGTGGGTTTCCCCTTAGATGAATAGGAGGATGAGGGATAATAGGGTCGGGAGAGTATGGGAACGGAACGGCACCATACACTCCCGAACCATTAGGTGGTGTTTTAATTGGGTTGTCAATTTTATCTTGTTCACCCCCTTTTTCTTCCCATCACCCACATCCTTCTCGGGTTTGTCAACCTCCGACGAAGGGGGGTGGGTGGAGGTGAGATACCCTTCGCTTCCATAGTTGCATGATCATCTCTTGCAACTTGTCCATTTTGGTTTCCATTCTTCAATTGAAGTCCTCCACGGAAACCGAAGTGGGCACGGAAGGAAGCTCGGGTATCTCATTTCCATGCTCATCAAGGGCCATACTACTCTTAGGCGGTTAAGCCCGAATAAGAGAACCTGCTCTGATACCAATTGAAAGGATACGTATGGCCACCTAGAGGGGGGGGGGGGTGAATAGGTGCTACTCAATTTTTAGTTCTTTTTCGAGTTTAGGCTTGACACAAAGGTAAATTCTCTAGATATGCAACTAAGGTGAATTTACCTATATGACAAGTTAACACTAGACTAGGCCTTCTCCTTCAATCCTCCAAAGATCAACAAGTTTGGATGGAGGGATTGGGAGATCTAGTGATTCTTGAGCTTGCAATAATGGTGGATCTTCTAATCTGGACGAGCTAACTGGCTGGAGGTAGGTGGAGGGGTATTTATACCCCTCTCCAAAAACTAGCCGTTTCAGTCCACTTAGACCGGAGACTCCGGCCTGAAGGGCCGGAAACTCCGGCCTGGAGGACCGGAAACTCCGGACCAGAGAGCGGAGATTTCGGACTAGGCAGAGACTCCGGACCAACTCCTCAACAAAGTCTGATGGGCCGGAGACTCCGGTCCAGAGGTGCGGAGACTCCGGACAAGCCGGAGACTCCAGAGGGACTCCGGACCAACTCCGGCCCTGATGCCGTGGCTTCACCGAGGAGAACCTCATGATGGCGCTGAGCCACCTCGTCAACCACAGGGCCCAGGGTACGAGCTTCGTCTGCATGAACGAGCAGCACCGCACGCTCTGGCTGAGGACCTACCTTGCCAAGTACCACAACTCCAACTAGTGGTGCCATGAGGCGATGGGGATGCATGCCGGTGATGGCGCTCGCCGATGGTGGATGTATATTTTGGTGGTAGCTAGGACTGATGATGCTTTTGTAACTATGATGAACTTGTGATGAGGTGGTACATACTAACCCCTCATCGATGATGAACTCGCGGTGTGAGGATGACACCCACCTTTGTTGTGGTGGGAGGTCTTACACCTTACTAGGCTTGGATGAACTTGCGGTGCGATCGACTTTTGGAATGATCATGCATGCCCCATACTTGTGATGCTATCTTATGTCTTGCTTTGTGATTGTGTTCATGTTTGTGATCGATCTAGGCCCTTACTTTTGCATATTTTTGCCGTGCTAGTGGTATGTGGTGTTCCGAGGAAGGGTTCCAGGTATCTACAGCTCATGGAGGATCTGCCAAGATCAAGTCAATGGCTACTCCAAGAACAGCTACAGAGGGTATGCAACATTGGAGGAGGTGGAGCAAGAGTACCAGAGCTTCTTGGATGATCAGGCCATGGCAATTGAGGCCATCGATCAGTCGCTGCCGATAGCGCACCTACCGCCTGTTCTACCAATGCCTTTACCGCAAGGACCACCGGAGGTATGGGAGAGAAGGCTCAAAGATCTGATCATCGTCGTCCTGATCGTCGTGATCGTGAGGATCTTGTGCTTCTGAATGGTGTGTGATCGGATGTAACATGCTATGGCATGGTATTCTCACCGAATTTGAACTGTGGTGAGACTACGGGACCATATTTCTGCAACCAAACAGCTCAACTCTGTTTCCCCTCGGCCAAATTGGGCTGCAAGCAGGCAACCAAACGATGGTGCCTGCCTTCTCTGTCCGGTGCAGAAATAGGCTTCGCGGGCAACCAAACAACATGGCTATTCTGGCCCATGGCCCGTCTGCAATGCGCAGGGAGTCTCTTCTCCCTGGCGCAGTGATGCACAAATCTGGCCCAGGCTACCAAACGCACCCTAAGACTGAATCTGTGCACCGGTGCCCAGCTTCTCCTGGTTACCACTTCCCTGTTCCTTGCACGACTGATGCTCTAGCTCCAGCGACGACCTGGCAAAACGGCATCCTTCACATCATAAGCTACAAGCATTTTTTAGTAGAGAAATGTGCCAGCAAGAGAAAGCATCTCTTCTTGTTGAGATGCATTTGCAATGGACAGGCATGGTGATATCACATCAGATGGTATGAGCAATGAAGGCATGGATGCTCTGCAGTGAACTAGGCGATCTTATGGTGTTCATAACTTGGAAGTCTCAAATGGAGACTTTCACCCTTTTAGGGTCTGTTTGTTTGGGCTGCAGCTTTTGAGAAGCAACTGTAGCTGGTGAGCTGTGAAAAAACAGTTGTGAGAAGCAGATGTTGGAAACAAAGATTTGATGTTTGGCAGTCACGACTGCTGCTGTAGGTTTTAGGGTGAAATGTCTGGAATGCCCCTAAATGTTGAATATGTTGTATTAATAATGATCTGAAACAAAATTAGCTATTTCTAAGCGTATCGGAATAATTTTTTTAGCTAAATTATTTTTAACACGCTTTGTATTGAAATAATTTTGGGAGTGTTTTGTATTGAATATATTCACCGAACTGTTGCACTCACTCACATGACGACTCACACAACAACGGACGAGAAATGGTGAGGCATCGACTCAAAATGCTCCTAATGTCGATGGGATTGGGAACGAGATTGATCTGGTACGGTTCAATTCGAGGACGACTCGACTTGGTGGCGGGAAGGGAGGAGATCTTTTTGGTCAGATTAGCCTAATTTATATTAATATACATGAATATTTTTACTAGTAGGTCCTCCAAGTCCAGAGTTTAAAATTACAAACAGGTCCAAATATTTACACACGGGTCCCTGGAAAGAAACGAAAAAGCAATCAGATCCAGAGACCATCCATCCTCTGTGCGTACGGTGAGCAGCTCGTCGGCCGCAGCCACGAAACCGCATCCCGTCCGCCACCACGAAGCCGCGTATCCCCCTCCTAGCCCGCGTGCCGCTCGCTCGACGGCGGCGCCAGGAAACGCTGCGCCGGCGCTAGGAGACGTTGCGGCGGCGGCGTTGAAAGGATACGTATGGCCACCTAGAGGGGGGGGGTGAATAGGTGCTACTCAATTTTTAGTTCTTTTTCAAGTTTAGGCTTGACACAAAGGTAAATTCTCTAGATATGCAACTAAGGTGAATTTACCTATATGACAAGTTAACACTAAACTAGGCACGATACAAGTAAGAACTAGCGAGAAATGAGTAACCGAACGGGAAGCACGCGGAGACAAAGAGTTATTCCCGAGTTCCTCCTTTTTAGGGGAGTACGTCTCGTTGGAGGGGTGTGAGTATCAAACTCAAGACGCCACAAATGGCCTCACCCTATTCTCCGATGAACCTTGCCCAAAAGCTTGGTTCACCTTCCTTTATCGGAATCCTTCAAGGCGGAATCCGGAGCCCTTACAACAACTTGAGGCTCAACCCACAAAAGGATTGGGGGCTCCCAAGCACCACAACACCTGCTACACAAAAGTAACAAGCAAGTGAGAACAACAAGATGCCTAGGATTTCCTAGTGGAAACCCCAGGCTCGAATCCCTCAAGTGAATGAAGGGGAAATGAAGAACGCTTTGGTGAAGTAGTAGATCGGGGCCTTCTCCTTCAATCCTCCAAAGATCAACAAGTTTGGATGGAGGGATTGGGAGATCTAGTGATTCTTGAGCTTGCAATAATGGTGGATCTTCTAATCTGGACGAGCTAACTAGCTGGAGGTAGGTGGAGGGGTATTTATACCCCTCTCCGAAAACTAGCCGTTTCAGTCCACTTAGACCGGAGACTCCGGCCTAAAGGGCCGGAAACTCCGGCCTGGAGGACCGGAAACTCCGGACCAGAGAGCGGAGATTCCGGACCAGGCAGAGACTCCGGACCAACTCCTCAGCAAAGTCTGATGGGCCGGAGACTCCGGTCCAGAGGTGCGGAGACTCTGGACAAGCCGGAGACTCCGGAGGGACTCCGGACCAACTCCGGCCCTGATGCCGTGGCTGCCCTCGCGTTGCACGCTTCGCTGCGAAACTGGATGGGCCGGAGACTCCGGCCCCTGAGCCCCCTGAGGCCAGAGACTCCGGCCTGGACAGACAAACTGCAAACTCCATTTTCTTCGATAATTGTTTCGATGCAAAGTGCAATTATATCTTTTCATTCCTGCACCACTTAACATCGTATTAAATAATTCCTAGTGTTGTTGCCTAACACACAAAACATGGGGGACATAAAATATGTCCTTTCAGGCGTGAGGATTCATGTTCGCATGCGGGGCAGAGGACTGATGGCTGATATCTTGATCCGGCCACGCTCCGGGACAGAGGAACGGTGGCGAGGGCAACGGGGCCGCGGGGCACGGCGGCGGCTGCGACCACCTTGAGGTCACGTGGCGGAGGAACGGTGGCGGGGGCGGCAAGGCACGGCAGCAGCGGCGACCACCTTGAGGTCACGGCTCGGAGGAACGCGTGCGAGGGCGACCGGGAACGGCGGCGGTGGCGACCAACTGGAGGTCACAGGGCGGAGGAAAGCTGGCGAGGACGACGGGGCACGGCGGCGGGGAAAACCTAACGCTAGCCTGCCATGGGAAAGGAGGCGCGGGGGGTGAAGAGGTCGGGGAGACTGGGCGTTTGTGGCGGTGGCAGTTTTTTTGCAATTCTTGCGAAAGTATGAGGGTACTTTTGTCCATTGAATTTCGAGAAGCTTGGGAAGCATGCAAAAGCACCCTCCGAGCTGCTTCCGCGCTCGTACGCTCGCGCAGTGCATTTCGCTCGTCCGCTTTTGGCCAGCACTTTTCCATTGTGAGGTGTTTGTTTGCGCTGCTGCTTTCGGACTTCAAAAGCTGAAGTAGAAGCGGAAACAAACAGAGCCTTAAACTGGTTGTGCAGAAACCAACTCGTTTCCCAATTTAAATAGAGTATGACCCAATCTAGCATCTTAATCGAGATTAATCTAAACCTTCCAAGTTCCAACCAGTAGCAAATTAAAGCGGCTCAAGACAGAATTACAAGATCTCACCTCATGGTTGTTAGCATGGACGCCACAATAGACTCACCAATGACATGGGTCCTTGCTGGTTTGTTGCTGGCTGAGTGGTACCATTGATAAATTCAAATCAAGAATTTTGACAAATGTATTCTTAATGTACCAAAGGACAGAAGAATTTTGACAAATGTATCCCAAAAAATCATCATGCTTATGTGTCCTTTGGGGGGGGGGGGGGGGGGGGGGGGGGGGGGAGGGGGGATATTTGATTATTTCCCACACTAGTAGCCTTGCACGTGCACGCAGTCTTGACAGACACATCTTATATTTCGGTTGAATGACCTTTTTTTTTCTCGAGCAGTCACCGGGGGGAGCACAAAGGCTCCCACCTGAATCTTCTCATTTTCGATTTTTTTCCCAGAACAAGTTACAGGGGGGGGGGGGTGCTTCACCAACAGGCTGGTGGGCACGAGCGATCAAAACAGAGATTACAAAGGTCGTTCAGGGAGAAAGTAGGTGAGCCAGACGTCGACGTCGGCTCTGTGCTCAGGGGGGGAGGCGGGCGCGCCAGAGAATTGCGTCATCTCTGTATTTCTTCTTAATAAGAGTCAAGGAGGGGGAGAGGCCATCGAAAACCACCCCATTCCTGTGTTTCCAGAGGTGCCAGAAGCATAGGAGGCGCAAGGTAGAGGCAGTCCTGAGCAGAACGCTTGGTGGAATTAGGCAGGAGGCGGCGTCAGCGACGGAGGAGACAGGTGTTCCGGCAGCACCGATCGACGTCCAGAAGCGGCGAGCGAAAGGGCAGCCAAACACAAGGTGGTCCGCCGTCTCGATAGTTTCCGAGCAGATGGGGCAGCCGCTCTCATCCGCAGCAAGGATCTTCTTCTTAAGGAGGTTGGATCGGCATTGGATGCGTCCTTGGACGAGCAGCCAAGCATAGAACTTGACTTTGGACGGCGCGCGGTTGCACCAAACGAACTCATGGTGAGGGGAGAGGACGCCCCCGTGCGTGGTGAGCTTGTAGAGCGCGGAGGTCACGAGCTTCCCATCAGCTCCGCCGCAAAGCGGAAGAACGCGCGCGTCCGGCGTGGGCGCGAGCACGGCGATGAGTGAGGCACACTGTCTTGACGCCATGACAGAAAGCCGTGGCACGAGGAACGAGTCGAGACCTCGCGCAACCACCTGCTGAACCGTGCAGACGGCGTTGGTGCAGTGGGAGTAGAGCTCGGGCATGGTGGTGGCGAGGGCGCCGAGCTGCGACCAGGAGTCCATCCAGAAGGCGGCGCGACGGCCGTCTCCGACTTGGACCACAGAGAGCGCGCGCGGTAGAGAGGAAGCAGGCGCACGAGGGAGCTCCAGTGCGAGCCACAGAGCGCGGCAGAGCTGCCGGCAGAGTCGATCGGAGCGCCGTCGAGGGAGGCCCAGACCCAGCGCGGCCACGATTCCACCACGGCAGTGTGGAGGCGGTGGAGGAGCTTGACCTGGAGGCATGAATTTTGGTCAGAGATCGAACGCACGCCGAGCCCTCCTTCGTCCTTAGCACGGTAGACGTAGTCCCAGGCGACGAGGCATTGCGCGCCGGAGACGCGGTCATCAGCAGCCCAGAGGAAAGCACGGCGGAGCTTGTCGAGGATGGCAATGACACCAGGGGGAGTGCGAGCGCCCCCATGGCATAGTTGGGCAGCGCGTCGAGCACCGCATTCAGCAGGACCAGCCGCCCGCCAGTGGAGAGCAGGAGGGCACGCCATCCGGAGAGGTACTTGTCCACCTTAGCAATGAGCGGCGAGAAGGCAGAGAGGCGCAGCTTCTCCGCTGACAACGGCAGGCCGAGGTAGGTTTGTGGGAACCCCTCGACACGGCATTGCAGCGTGGCTTGGATCTCGGAGACGGTGGCGGCGTCAACATTCATGGGGACGATCATGCTCTTGTGGTAGTTGATGGACGTGATAGCAAATAGAGAGTATAGGTGGTATATAGACGTATAGTGTACTGTGAGTTTTTTGAACTCGTACTGTGAGTTAACTTCGTTTTTCTCCCCATAAGCCGTATCGACGGCGTCTCCAATCTAATCAGAATTTTGCTTCAACCTAATCTAGGCTGCTCTCTGCACCTCAACTACATCCTCACAGGTAAGGAACTCTATTTGCTATCACGCAAATCCATCCGTGAGTAGTAGGTTGCAACTCATGTACCATCCGTGTGTAACTGAATTTTGCATCGAGAAACAGCAAGCTTTGGCCATCGAATCCATCCTCTTGCCCTGCCCCAACTGCGTGGTGCACAAGCCGTCCATCCCAGTCGCCGCGTCCAGCATGTTGAAGCTGAAACTCCAACCGAGGCACCGAGCACGTAGTGGAGTTGGGCGAGGGAAGCTGGGCAGCTGGGAGACGTCGAGGGGCGGCGCGGCCTCGCCGAAGCTGAAACTCCAACCGAACACGTAGTGGTTGCACGGCAGCAAGCCGGTCGAAGCCGAGAAGCCCATGTACGCCTCGCCGGGCACCACCGTGGACGGTGGACAGGTCGATGGCATGTGAGAGGAGAGGCTTATTTGGCTTGCGCATTCCAGCGGGCGCCAACGTCATGTGTAGCTCCATGGTGCGACCGTCGTAGTCCACCCACACGTGCATGGATTCGCCGCTGAAAAGGCTCACGTTTCGGAACTGCGCCGGGGAGTCAAGCTCGTCATAGTAGCCCGCGCTCGCGGCGGCCATGGACCTGAGGCTGTCGACGTCGATGCCGACGTGGTTGTTGTCGATGTCGACGAGCTCGTAGTTGAGCACCGTGTCGAGCTCAACCGCTAGGATGCGGCCATTGCTCCGCGAACTGCTGTCGTTGGTGGAGTTGAAGAGGCCCAGATACTGGAACGGCATGGCCGTGGAGAAGCCCCGGGTAGGTGAAACGAAGAGAGCCATGCCGTGGCTACTGAGGTGGAGGTGTGGCGAGACGATGGCGAACACGAAGGTCGTCGAGAAGGACCCAGGGAAGCTGGGCAGCCGGGAGACGTCGAGGGACGGCGTGGCAATGAAGTTCTTTTTGTTGGGCGAGGGAAGCTGGGCAGCCCGGAGACGTCTCCCGGCGTGTGGCAATGAAATTGTGTGTACGGATAGAACATAACTGTTGGACCGGTCAAAGTTGTTTGCTACTCGACATCTGGACAATCTGGATCGTTAATTGACAATGAAACGGTTTAGATTTAAGTGTTTGCTACTCGACATCTGGACAATCTGGATCGTTGATTGATAATGGAAAGGTTTAGATTTAAAGTATCCCAACATGTTTGCTCTTTTAATAGTAGTATAGATAATCAAATTGAAAGAAAAGTGTGACAAATTGTCAAATCCCCCGTCCTTGTGGCTGTAATGCTGCTGAAAAAGTTTGTTCATTCATAATCTACTTCTATCTTGCATTCCTAGTTAGAAGCACAAATGGCAAACACTCATTTTCATTAGATTTATTTTCTCATTTCATCCTCCTGAAATGCATACACTTTCATCTCACTTTTATTAGATAAACAACACAGTGAAACACCATATTCAGATCCACGGGTGCTTCATCTCTCCGGAAATGATGCTACCTCCAAACTGTAATTTTATTCAATGGTGGGCACATAACTAGTAAAATGTAATCAATGAGAATACATACGAAAAAAATGTAATGAATAAAATCAAATAACAAGGAAGGTTTATGCCACTGATGACAATATAAAGGCGCTACTACAAATAAGAATGTGAAACATTCACGTGAGATGTGTATGTAAGATGTTACAAAGAGGCATTATGTCAAATTGAAGTTTGTGATTTTAGTAAGAAAAAAATGACAGTAAATGGTGGATTGTCCGTCAAAGCAAAAAGGCATATGGGTCCCCCAGGTTAGCAATTAGCACACTAAGACTATTTTTGTTTTCTCTCCATGAGAAACTTGACTGTCCCTTATTTGTTTAACCTACTTCAAAATTAGTTTTTCAATATAATACAAATCGATTATGTAAGTACCCAAGTTACACAGCAAGTTGTGATGCAAAAATTGAAGGTGTCTCAGTTACCATATAATAGTAATAAGAAAGAATTGCTATGCTTATCATAACTTCACATGCACTAGAATATTATATGATGAGATAACGTGTCCTACTAAACCAATATATAAGAATAATTTTTAAAAGGCCCAGAAATTGCTGGCTTCCGATTTTCATTAGTAGGTAGAATATTTACATAGTGATCCTGGGATCAAGGAGTAACCGAAAAAGGAATTAGAGAGAAAAAATAAAGCAATTTGAGGTTTAAAGCAATCTGGGGTTTACATAAGAATAAATTGTAAATGTCTCCTTGTACATGTTTATCTATATCAATATACCACCAACCGTGATAGCATCCACATGGATCTTTGTACACATGAAGCTAGTCATTACAAACCCGATAGATTGATATAACATTTGACCTGGTGTTGTTAGAAAATCAACAATTCTGTTGATATGTACACATGAAGCTAGTCATTACAAACCCTAGAAACTATTGCAATAAAAATCTAGTTCAGCAAGGATTACGATTAAGCACGAAGAATCTTCCCTACCCACAGGCCGACCACTTGATTCAAATGGCAGGAGCAATTAACAACATAGAACATAAATAAAGAAACTGCAACCAAACAGCATGTATATAATCAACCTCCACACTCCCTTTTGCTCGTCATGATCTGCTGGAATAAATCCGCAGCAGAAGGCGTTGAACTCCTCTTGGGTGAGGTCGGAGAAATTGTTGAGCCCAAGGCGGTGCGAGTGGATCCCAGCGGCGTTATGCTGGTCGATTTCACGCAGCGTGTCCTTGAATGTCGCATAATGACGCTCCTCCTCGCCAATAGAGCTGTAGTTCCTCCCCATCTCAGCCTTCCACTCCACGAAGATCAGCCGTATCTCCTCCTCGCTCCTTCCCCTGTAAGGTATATCGATGTCTGCTGCCGCCAGCGACACCAGCAGCAGCAGCAGCGCCCCATGAGAGCCGTGGAGCTCCTCATCATGATGGGGAGTGTGTTTTGAGGAGTAAGATGGGATCTGCGGCCAAGGAGAGGAGTGTGATGTTTTTAACAGCAAAAAATGACTGCAAAGAATGCATCAGGTTAGCGACCAAATTCACAACCGATTTGAGTTGCTTGGAATACATAACATGCTGATTCCTAACCAATTTGGTTCCTCATCCTTAACATAGCTCACCTTGCGGGTCTTGGATACACAGCAGGCTGAGGTACAAATGGAGCAGACACTACACACCTGTGGCCTCTGCCATATGGTGACTCTTGCTTGTGATCTATAAATATACAGAATAGAGAAATATTAAGGAAACCATCGATCTGTAAATAGGTTAAGTGAGGAAAACGAAAATAAGAAAGGGGAACAGATCTAGATCGAAATTTGAAAGGAATAGCTTGAACAATCAGATTTTTGTTCCGATCATATAGCTACATGGGTGCAGAAGAATTAAGATTGACCATTAGATGGTACGATTTAAATGGAATTTCGCAAAAAAAAAAAAGGGATTACAAGAGGATGAACAATGTACCCGAGCTGTTAATCAAATCTGTAAGCAATTAAGGGACCAGGGAGAAGGAAAAGAAACAGCAACATTCACTTTTGCATTGCCTGCAATTTTCGAATCAACCACTGAAGGAACATAATCACATTAGGCTTGGTTTGGCAGCAGCCTATGCTGGTGTTTTGGCGTGTAATTTCCACAGGGGATTGGGTGAAAAACCCATGTCACCCAAAACACTTGGTTACACCAAAAACCTCTTTGGCGTGTAATTTCCACAGGGGATTGGGTGAAAACACCATGTCACCCAAAACACTTGGTTACACCAAAAACCTCTTCCTCATCAATACTCTTCCTTAATTTATCTGTTTGGAAGGCAGGGACAGTCCTGCCTTCCAAACAGATAAATTAAGGAAGAGTATTGATGAGGAAGAGAGTTCTGGTCCCTGCCTTCCAAACAGATAAATTAAGGAAGAGTATTGATGAGGAAGAGGTTTTTGGTGTAACCAAGTGTTTTGGGTGACATGGGTGTTTTCACCCAATCCCCTGTGGAAATTACACGCCAAAGCACCAGCATACGCTGCTGCCAAACCAAGCCTTAAGAGAACACAATGCTTAGCACAGGCCATTATCACAAACAGTGGCATGCAAGTATGCAACAAAATTTTCATTAAATTTCCTAGAGATCAAGTCGAATAATTTGCAACCTAGGTTCGCAAGCATACACTCATCAAGGATCCAATTGATTGAGACATTATGTTCGGAACGGAGAAACGTGAAATTGAAATAGAAGTAGGATGGGCGAAACTCACCAGTTGCTCGGATCCATGGTGAGGAGACTGAGCGCCGAGTTAGTCGTGCGTCCTGCGACGGCGGCCGCAGCCAGAGAGAGGGGGAGAGAGCCCTGGAGCAGCCCCGCTGAGTCACGGGATGGAGGAGTAGCCCAGGTCACGGGTCGGAGGAGTACAGCGCCGCCGTTCGTCGGAGAGAGCTCTGGTCGTCCTCGTTCGCCGAGATGTGAAGATGAGTCGCGGGGAGGAGATGGACGGCGCCGGAGGAGTCGGCGCTAGGGTTTCGAGAAAGGGGATCGATATGTTAGAGCAAAGAGCGCAACTTGTATGTGAACCGTTGGATGTGAAGCAGGTGGTACAGATCGTATTTCCTGGACTGGTGGAACATTTTTGCAAATAAGACCTCGTTGTCCACTGTATTGTACTTTTGTACCCTTCCGTTCCAACTCTGAACCCTAGTTCCCAAATCGGCGAAGCCGAAGGCGACGACGGCGGCTCCAGATTCCAGGCCAGTCCTTCCCCATCTGGTGCCGACGTGTATCGACGGGAACAGCTACGATCCTTCCCTCTCCCATTCTCTCTTGTGGCGTCAATGGAATCCTGTCGACGGTGGCTACAACTCCTCAAGCGGATTCCAAGGCCCCTGTTGCCGTCCTCAGATGTTGCCGCATCTTCAGATGGAACCTCTTTCCCGTGCTGCAAGATGCGGGTCCACACACGCAAGGTTGCGCGATTCAGGTAGTTCTATTTCCAATTGCATGTTATGCAGTGTTATTCAAATTTCAGATATTTGCTCCCGCATTGATATTTGATAGAAGAATGAAAATCGGAAATATAAGAGAGCGTAGCTATTTCTTGGTCTTCAACGGAAATGTCTCTTAATCCCCGGAATGAATTTCATAGCTGATTATGCTGTAGTGGCAGTAGTGCTATAAACCATAGTTGATTGCTGAACATATCCTTTTCATTTCAGAATAATTTGCCGCTGCAGTAGGTTCATAGTTCTCTATGATTATGATGATTTGATGCATCAAACTCTCTACACAACGAATTGGTTCTCAAGATCCGATGAAATTTGCTCTAGTTTCGAATACACGTCTATATTAGAAGAGGAGGTTGTTTGAAATATTGTTTCTTATTCCTCTCTTGTAACCAAAGATGCAGATAGACAATGACATGGAGAAATGCAAGAATGAACTCTGACTGGGTGATATGTGTCGATTAAGCTTAAGCGGAATGGTACGCGAGATGTCATTTCAGTTGTATGAGTCGTGTTTTTGCATTAATCCAAAGATGACTACATCACTTTTTTCCTGTGTCAATTCCAGCTCGAATGATGTAGCGAAGAGTACTAACAAGAAGGTTGATGAATACTTGCACACTTTGATGAACTCTGAACTCCGGGACAAAAAAACACATTTGATGTAATCTGAATGCCTGAACTGGACAGTTCGAACACCCAATACGAGCAAGGCAGTGACCTGGGAGGCTCGCGATCTGGAGGCCGGTGGGACTGGCGGCGTGCCGGCAGGGATGGGTACACAGCAGAATACATGTTTATCTTGTCAAGCTTTCGTGTTTAGATATACTGGTTGCAAATCTTGTCAAGCCCTTTGATTTGGAATATATTGGATAAAAATCTTATGTCCTGTGTGTGGTTATGAAATTGGATGGATATATCACGGTGTGGTTGAATATATCTCGCCTTTTGTCTGAATCTTGTGTCCTGTGATTTTTGTAAAATTGGATGATTATGTTGTCCTATGCTTCCAAATATTTGTATGAATATGGTGTGCGATTCTTCCTAGATAACATGTTGTTTGGGGGTGAAAACCATGGTTTTGACCGGATAAAATTCTGTAGAGTTGCTTTTGGTGGTTACAGAGTAATAGAGAATTTGATGTCAACGTGATTTAGGTACTGTATAATACAAGTTTTGCTCAAATTAGAACAAGGTAAATGAATCAGCCAGGTAACCGTGCAACACTTCATAGTCGTATCATACACCATGGAAAATCTGTGGATTTAGTCATAAATATACGAAGGAACACTGAAACTAGAAGACAAAAAACTCCATAGTGCAATCACTGGAGGAACTGATGGAGGTCGTGGGAGCTCAGCTGGTGGCTTCCCCATCGGATAGCTGCGGTCGCAACCACCACAACGGAAACCCTCATCGGATCGCCGCCGGCGAGCTAGGGTGTTATTACATTGTTATTAGTTGTTATAATCATGGTTTATAATGTTTTATGGGGATTTTCCATCGATCCCCCTTATTTTGGTTATAACTCTGCAGGACAGGAAAACCTTGTTTTGCGTATTTTTAAGTTCAGGAACCTTCCCGAACTCAAATTGACCCAGAATTTTTGGAGCGTTAATATTTTATCACGGGAGGCACCTGGAGATCAAGAAGTCAACGAGACGGAGGCCGCGCCACCCATGCTCGTTGCCGCCTCGAGCCTCCAACGCCGTCGATCTTTGCTTCCAGATGCTAGCTTGACCTAAAAAACGCCTATATATAGACCCCCCTCGACGATCCCGAGACGAGGCGGCGGAGAAACACGAAACACAGAAACAGAGGCTGTTCCAGCGAAGATTGGAGGGGGAAACGCTGCCGGAGTCCCCCGGACGCTTCTCCACCCTCTCCGACGTCAACACCATCATCACCGCCATGAAGAGGGAGTAGTCCACCTCTGGACTATGGGTTTGTGGCAGTAGCTTGTCCTATTTCTCTCTTGTGCTTCAATGTTTAGACATCATATAAGCTGCCCAACATGATTATGATGCATATTATGTAATTCCTATGTGGTGGATCTTTATTTTATTGGATGATTGATGAGATGTGATATGTTATTATGTTCTTGATGTATGAGTAGATGCATATTATCACCCCGTTCTTTATTACTTGTTCTGATCCAACATGTATGCGAGGGCATGTGAGGGGTATGGTGTGTATTGGTGAAATAACTAGGTAGTAGTGATTGAATAGAGATAGTGTTCATGATCTGCTAGTGTTGTGTACCTTCTTCCTCGGTTATTTTGCTAGGGATAAAGAGAACACATGTGTTATAATTTCTTAGTGACAGCTGAGAATCCCGAGTGACATTCATAGACACAGTTTCTATTGTAATATGTCCAAGTGGTAGCATATTTGTTGTTCAACATCATGTCAAAGCACCTAAGGCTATTGAAAGGACACGGATGTCGCCTAGAGGGGGGGTGAATAGGCGATTTAAACTTTTTCAAAAGGCTTGAACAAATGCGGAAATAAACTAGTGTTTAATTTGTCAAGCTCACAAAACCTAAATAAACTAGACTCACCTATGTGCACCAACAACTTATGCTAAGCAAGACAAGTAGCAAGGTGATAGCAAGATATATAACTTCAAGCACGATGGCTATCACAAATGAAAATGCATAAGTAGCGGAGCTCGAATAAGATTTACCGAGGCACGAAGGAGACGAAGATGTATCCCGAAGTTCCCTTCCAAAGGAAGCTAGTCTCCGTTGGAGAGGTGCGGCGGTTTAATGCACTCCGAACGCCACAAAGGTCTCACCTTGAGATGTGGTAGCACAATGCTCACCAAATGCCACAAAGGCTCACCTCAAGATGCGGAGGCACGCTACTCACTGAACGCCACAAAGGCTCACCTTATTCTCCTCGCGCTCTCGCACAAAGCAAGATGCCACGATCCACTATGGGACACTTGAGGGCGGTCACCGAACCCTTACAAGCTTGGGGCAATCTCCACAACTTAATTGGAGGCTCCCAAGAATTGCCACAAAGGCACCACAAAGCCACAAAGGTTGGGGAATCTCCACAACTTATATGGAGGCCCCAAGTATATGCCACAAAGGCCACTAAGCCGTTTAGGGTTCCAAGAACTCAAGAGTCAAAAGCTCACTTACTTTCACTTACCGAATCTCCGAGGAGAACTCAAACCGATGCACCAAATGCAATGGCAAGAACACACGAAGTGCTCAAATCCTTCTCTCCCAAATCCTACCAAAGCAACAAATGCTATGGAGGGATATGAGAGGAAGAACAAGGAGGAAATCCACAAAGAACTCCAAGATCTAGATCCAATAGGTTCTCCTCACATAGAGGAGATATTGATTGGTGGAAATGTAGATCTAGGTCTCCTCTCTCTTTTCCCTCAAGAAGATGCAAGAATCTTGGAGGAATTTAGAGATAGCAAGCTCAAGAAGGTCAACAATGGAGGTCAAGACTTGCAAGAAAGGTTAGGGAACCATTGGGGAAGAAGGGCCCCTTAAATAGGTCCCCCAAAATCCAACCGTTATGTATGTCCAGAAATCATCTGGGCCGGAGTCTCCGCCCTTGGGCCAGAGTCTCCGGTGCCCCAGGGTCATTCAGGGGCTTTAGGAAGTCCGAATCAGATGCCAGGCCGGAGACGGGCCGGAGACTCCGGCCACCCAAAAACTGGCAGCAACACCAACACGAAAATGGCAATAACTTGAGCATCCGGACTCCGTTTTTGATGATCTTGGGCTCGTTGGAATCACAACAACGAGCTCTACAAGTATATGCGTAGAAACATCATAGTCCAACAATGGAGTATAAAACCAAATGATGAAAGGTTTGACCTCTCTTCAAAGACGAATCGGTAAAACCTCCAAACACCAAAAACACAATAAGTGTTTCATGCAAAATCCGTTTTTGATGAGCTAGAGCTTGTCATGGAAATAACCACAAGCTCTAGAACCTCACATGGATAAAAGCCAAATAAGAACCAAGAAAGATGATGTCAAGTATGCAAAGGTTTGAGCTCTTCCGAACGATACGAATAAGTTACTCACTCGAGAGCCCCTCTTGATAGTACGGCTACCGATCCTATAACCCGGTCTCACAACTAACACCATGAGACCGGTAAGAAAGAAACCCTATCAAGAACATACCTTTGCCTTGCGCATTCCACTTGAGCTAGATGATGATCATCTTGTCTTTCTCAAGTTGGAACACCTTTCTCGATCTTGCTTGCTTGGTGAAGTCTTGCGAATTGCTCCCCCATACACCACTATGGGAAAGACTCTCTTTAAGCATATCTTCACTTATACATGATCACAATATATATGGCAAGCTTCAAGCATACGATCACTTCTAGTTGCTTATCTTGAACTTGCGCTTTGACTTGATCAATCCTCGAATCTATTCTTCTTTCTCTATAATGATGATGTCTTGAAGATACACATGAGAGCTCACACAATCTTATTCTTCAAGACACACTCGATATAGGCTCAACTCCCTTATGACCAATCTTCGGATCACTCCTTGAATAACATATTGGTCATCACATACTCTTCTTCATTATCTTCATACAGCCTTGAAACCAACAAATGGTTCAAGCATTGTCTACGGACAAGTCCTACAAATATAACTCAATGCAACCATTAGTCCATAGAGATTGTCATCAATTACCAAAATGGGGGTGTGGTTTTGGTAATTGATGACAATCTCTTTGAGAGGGTTTATATAATGAATATAAAGAACCAAAACGGTTGCACTAACATCAAATACTACAAAAGTATGTGATGTTAGTAGAACCACCATATATAGAGCAAACTCCCCACAATCTATGCACGTGTGAATGAACTTGAATTTCATTGCATATATTGCCAACCATTGTTGTTGGTGGAGTTCCACTATATACTCAACCATGCAAAGCAACACGCAAGGATGCAAAGCATGAAAGGCAAATGCTTAAGAACAAAACCAAGCATGAAACCCAATTCCCTTTAAACCCTCGAACTTCTCCCCCATTGGCACCAATTGCCGAAATGGGCGGATAAACTTAGAAGGCCAATATAGTGAGAGTTCCTCCATAATGTGTGCATAAACCAAAAGCAATTGAAAACATATGCACATATCCAAATATGAAAACTCGGAGGAAATCAAACTATATTGAGGATCAAAGATTGCAAACAAAAGCAAGATAACATGGTGACGAAACTTCCAACGAATGAAGAAAGCAATAAAATGATCCAAAGAACGAATTGAATAAAGATATTATGATAAGACCAAAATAATGCTCTAAATAATATGAGGAAGCTCCCCAAGGTTTGTGCACAATATATTTTATTTGAATTGAAGTATAAGTGCACAAATATGGCATCATCACTCCCTCAATATTATTCAAAACAAAACGATACCAAGTGAAATCGAATACTATGATAACTGCAAAATGGCGCTTTAAATGAAATGAGGAAGCTCCCCAAGGTACGTGCAAAAATTAGAATGTTTGCATTTGAATACAATTTGCACAACATGGAATCCTCACTCCCTTAATGCCATTTAAAACACAAACATTTGCAAGAGATCATAGAAAAGAAATTAAGCTTGACACTTGCATCAAAGAAATGGTTGAGCAACAAGTACGGGACAACATATTAAAAGGCTCAACCAAAGGAATGTGTGAGAGGAATTACAAAGCATATTATAAGACTAATACAAGGATGAGCATAGAGCCTCCACATAGTCTTCAATGAATGATATTGCTTAGCCTTCCGTCCCAACACGCACGAATCATATAAGATATCAAATAAGGAGATATCATCTCTCATGTGTATAAGTTTCAAAGTAGACAACATCACAAAGATAATTATCACAAAGAAACATGTACACACAAAAGAATAGAACATGATATCCAAAACAAAGTCATGCAATATACCAATGAGATTTTTGCTTTTAAAGCATGGCCAAAGGCTCAATTTATCTTATTGTATATTGATGAACTTCAACGGAAACACGTCAAAGACATCACAACTATCGACAAGGGAAAGAAGATAGTTGAGATGCTTTGAGAAAAGCAACAAGTATCACAACAAAGGATACCAAAAGAAGGAACTAACATTGCAATTTCATCAATATTGCACATATGAGATTATTGAGGAATTGATATGCAATAAGATTGCTAAATTGACATATATGGAATAGGAGAATCATGAGCATGATTTTATATGTTCCCAATAATATGCACTCATCTCACCTTACTCACATTTGCAATAAAAGGTTTCATTAAAATCTTTGCAAGAACCACATGATTTTCAAATAAGGATATCCATGCCATGAAACAACCTACACAAGGTTGGATGCTACAAAAAGTATGCATGAAGTAGATACTTGTTACCGAGATATCAATGGTCGGACGTAGTAGATAGGAGTTCTTCAATAATCCTAGCTTGCCTCAAATTATCATTTAGTCACCACTTCATCCTTATTACTGAGACAAGCACCAACATATCTCCATGTACCTAAAACAAAGTTCAAGTACAAGATGGTACCCAAACTCATTGGGTCCGAAGTAGTTAGAGAAACTACAACATATAGGACAAACTCCACATAAATATGTGCTATAGATATGAACTTGAATTTCATGCACATCTTAGCCGATTTAGGATTTGATGGAGTTTCCCCTATATATTGGATCAACGAAAGCAAAGCATGCCATAGATTGTACATTTAGTAAGAATGCATGCACAACTTTCAAGAGCAAAAATGAGATACAATTTGGACAAAGCATCGAGAAAAACAAGAAGGTACACAAAAGTGTGACACATCAAAAGGTTGTCCAAATTTCTCAAAGAATCAAATTAACACAAGATTGATTCCAAAGTTCAACAAGTGAACAAAGCAAAAGCCAATGAGCATAAAGGATAACTAAAACACACATGCTCAAAGACATATCTCATTTTAAGAGTATAAAACAAATAACAAGGAATGAGATAAAGAACTACCAAAGAGAGCAAGGTTCCAACAAACAAACCAAACTCTCCACAATTTTTATGATGGCACACTAAGTACCAAAAATAAAAGATTTTTCTTCCAACAATAACCAATACTAATTAAAATAAGCACTAAGAGTGTGTTATAACAAATATAGGACAGCTCCCCCAAGATTAGTGCATTATTTATGATTTCATTTGAATACAAAATGCACACAATGGGATCATCACATCTACCTACATAGAAATAACACAAAACAAATTCAACAAAATCAAATGGAATCACAAGAGTCAAAGAAGACAATGGGAGTTAAAGCAAATACATTTCTTGGCGAGAGATAAGGCAATTAAAAGCAATAGCCAATGTAAAGATGATCAATATATATATGCCACATGATAGAGTACCAATTGTCCAAGGAGAAGAGGTATTTGGAGTTATTTCTGGTGGTAGGTTACACATAAATCCAAGATCATCTTCTCAACAATGAAGCATATGGAAAAGGATAAGAATTAAGCATCATGCCAAACAAAGATATTCTTGATAGACTCAAATAGTTAAACAATCACGCAAAGCAATGATTAGGATAACTTGAAGCAAATGGTTTTCCAACTTTGATGTAGAATCCCACATTTTAGGAAAACCCTAACAAGAAAGTATCTCACAAACAAGATCCAAAACAAGAGCAATAAAATAATTTGGCAAATTGGAACTTGTTTGAGAAAACATGCCACATAGAAGCAAGATAATTTACAATATCAACACTATGTGACACAACCTCAAATATACACATTTTCATGGATTTGTAATATGCACAAAGCATAATACTCCCCCATAATGTGATAAAACAAATTTTCAAATAAGTTGTTAAACTCAATTTCCATAGGGCCCAAAAATTCCGAGGGGGGGCCGAAGTCTCCGGGGTTGAACCACCGGAGTCTCCGGGGTAGAACCAACGGAATCCCGGACCTAGAAAATTAAACTTTAGCAACAAGAGGCAAATAGAATCCAACAAGCTGATTAATGGACATTATAGAATTTGAATTTCTCATGAGAATGACATACCACATAGAGACTAGATAATCTTTAAATATCAACACTAGGTGTATTCCTCATGTACACATTTTTAGGATTGTGAAGTGCCAAAGCATATCACTCCCCCAAAATGGGATGGTCCATTAATCACTCACAAGAGCCAAGTAAGATAAAGCAAGATGCAATAGGCTCAACAATAACAACCGTACATGGTGTGCAACCAACATGCACATACTTGATTACTCAAAATAAAGCAAGTAGGGAGCACAACATATACAAACACATGCAAGATACAAAACCCAACACATGCAAAGGGGCGAGTAACTTTCAATGTAGATAAGTTGAGTACATGTTACCGCAAGGAGGAACATTGGATATATGATAGAAACAAGATAATCCAATTAACTTGACTTGAGACAATATGATTGATGAAGATCCCTTAATTCTTCATGATATAGCCAAGTATCCAATGCCCCCCATTAAACACCTATTGATCAAGTTTTGGCTTGTTGGTCCCCAACCAAGTTGGGTCCTAAGAAGTTAGTCACATAGGTTTGGCAACCCAAATGGTTCTTTTCTTGACACCACTTTGAGTACCAACAAATTTGGCAAACACATTTCCAACCTTATCCTTGCAAAGTGAATAAACATCATCGATTATGATAGGGTTGGATGAGTTACCAATAGAACATGTAGAAGAAAGGTGACCCTTCTCACGGCATGTGTAGCAAGTTCCTATCTTTCCTTTCTTCTCATTTGATTTCTCCACTATGGGAGCATTGGGTTAATTCTTCTTAGGAAGTGGCTTTTCTTCATCTTGAGGAAGAACTTGAGTTCGAGCTTGAGGCCCCTTCCCTTGTTGCTTCTCACTTAGATGCTTCTTCTTCAATGGGCAAGATCTAACATGATGCCCTTCAATTTTACACTTGAAGCAAACAATCTTGGCCGGATCCTTGACTTGTTCTTGGCCCTTCTTCTTGAAGATTTTGGACTTCTTCTTGTTGTTGGAGATAAATCCAAGTCCACTCTTGTCATTGGGGGATTTTTGCGCACTCAATATTTTGTCAAGTTTGGATTTCCCTTCATGACATTTTACCAAGTCTTTCTTCAACGAAGTGACTTGCGCCTCGATCTCTTTAATTTCCTCTACATGGTTAGTGACAACACAAGTACTAGAGGAAGTAGAAGCTATATTGTTAGAGCAACAAGGCAAGGAGAGTAATTCATCACAAGATGTAGCAATAGTATGAGTGGATGAATTACGAGGACTATCACATGGCAATATAGCATTTTGGGAAGTAGTGCTAGTGCCCATATGAGGCTCACAAGATGTTACCTTTGTAGATATAGCCTCATGAGCTAAATTTAGGCGAGCATGGGAAACTAGAAGATCCTCATTAGAGCTAGAGAGCTTTTCATGACTTTCTTCCAATTTTCCATACTTGCTAGTTAGCAACTCAAGTTGAGCCCTTAGCTCAACATTCTCCTTCAAAATAGATGCTTCGCAAGAAGTAGAGTTAGTAGCACAAGCATCATGATTAACCGAAAGAGGAGAAGGCAACTTTTTTTGATAAAGAATGTATATTAATATCGTGGAGATACAAATTACACCCAGCCTCTGCAACAACGCAATAACCAAAGCTATTACGGATGCACACAGCCGAAAGACAATAAGAAGAAGAAATAAAAAGAAAAGTCCCGCTACAGAGTTACAGTCCTTGCAGCAGCCGCACAACCACCATCAAGACACCACCTGATGTCCAATTCTTCAAAAGCAGCGCCTTCAAGAAGAACAGTGCCAGGCACAACCAATTAAGGCCAGACCTTGGGTTTTCACCCTGAAGATAGTCCCGCTCTCAAAACAATGTCTTCAGCAAGACCATTGCCAGGCACAACCAATTAAGGCCAGACCTTGGTTTTTCATTTTGAAAGGTAGGACTTTGAACTTCACCTGTGATGTTGCCCCCACTAACATACCGCTGCTCCGCCTCCTGCAACTCCAAGCAAGTTCCTCATCGCCGCAAAGACTCCAATCACCATTTGCTAGTCCTTTAATTCTCAGCTTTCATGACATTCCCCGCCTCTGACTACACCATGGATTTGCCCATGATGGCACAGAAGCAGAGCTTCACGCCGCTCCCTCCGGCGCGATCGAATCCCTCCGATCCAGCAATCACTAGGCATTAGCCCATGAAAGATCACCGGCGGAGCCTTCCAAAACTCGACACTCTTGCCAGATCAAGGTACCGGCGTCAAGCAGATCTTCGTCTTCTCGCGATTTGGAACCCTAGGACCACCACCTTTATTCTCCTTGCTCCGAGCCCACAGCCCCCACGCCGCCGGCCGGCACCTGGCGATCAGAACGAGTGGGTCAACTCCGGCTCAAATCGAGCCATGGTAGGC
This sequence comes from Poa pratensis, assembly GCA_947311845.1. Lineage (NCBI taxonomy): Eukaryota > Viridiplantae > Streptophyta > Magnoliopsida > Poales > Poaceae > Poa > Poa pratensis. The sequence goes on along the minus strand of CAMZMU010000098.1, from coordinate 29,498,688 downwards.
CCCCAGATCGAGCGGCGATCAGGAAGCAGCAAACCGCGCCGCCGCCCCTGGACCGCGCCCGCCCTGGCCTCGCGCCTCTGCCTCCCTGCAGCTTGCCGGCAAGCGCCGCCCATGGCGGACGCCGCCGCCCAGCCGCCTGGTCTCCACCTGCGCTGCCTAGAGTCGGCCCCCGCGCGAAGGGAGCACGACGGGCTGCGCCACCCCGCCCGCCGCGTCGAAGGACAGGCGTGTCCGCCACCGCCTGCGCCGGCGGCAGCGGCCGGAGGGAGAGGGCGGGCGGCGCTTCTCTTCGGTGGTGAGGGGCACCTCCGGAGCCGCCCTCGCGCTAGCGGCCCGGGAGGGTTTTCTCAGATGGGATCTCGTAACACGAAAACATCTTAAATTTCCTGGGGGAGAATTTCACTTCCCCGGCCTCTGCACCTAGGGATGCACACAGCCTTTTAAGCATGAGTACCAGGATTTTTATCTTGATTAATAACCAAGCCCGGTCCTCAGGATAAGTTGCATGAGTACTAGGAAAGCCTGGTCCTCAAGTATAAATAGGAACCTAAATTCGCGTCCCTGGGGACATGAACTTGGGTGTTGGGTTTGTACATCCACTGCCCCAACCAGTTGAGCCAGGCTCACTTCCTAAGGAGAGAGAGAGAACACTCTTTTAAATAAGAAGCTTTTAGTTGCTCATGTGACTCGGTGAGTTTGGTGAGCACACTCTCAATGTCCCAGAGCCATTTTTGAGGTGCTCAACATCCTTAAGAAGTTTAGCATTAACAAAAACAAGCTTATCATTTTTTTTAATTTTAAATCATTTGCCACCGCAAGAGTTCTATCATGGGTTTCCTTTACTCTAGACAATTCTAGAGCAAAAGTCTCCTCAAGAGCTTCTTTGGTGGTTTGTTCTTCTAAAAGAGCCCTTTTAAAATCGTTGGCAAGACTATGGAGATTCTCAATAGTTTCTTCTTGCTCTTCGTCATGAGATTGTAGCTCATCAATAATTTTCTTGCTCTCAATAGCAACAACCAAGATTTCAACGAAGTTAGAGCAAGCAATTTTGTTCTTACCAATAGCATGAAAGACTATTTCTCCCTTCCTTTTTAAAGAGGCAACATCATCATCCTCTTCTTCATCATCACAAGATATATTGGGTTCCAAAGTAGGAGTTACCTTTGAATCCCTAGCCATAAGACATATGTTGGGACCGAGAGATGATGATGAGGATGAATTACTTGAAGCTTCAATCAAAACTTTGTCTTGGCCCATAGAATCTCCTGTTTCCTCTACGTTGTTAACCACACAAAGACTAGAGGAAATAGAAGCATTTTTATCATGGCCACAAGACAAAGCAAGCATATCATCATGAGATTTATTTAAGCAACTACTCCAAGATATGCAAGGACTATCAACACTAGCATGTAAGACATTTGGAGTGCTACAAGAGTTTAAGTCCAAAGATAGAACATTGCCATGAGATAGAGATGAATGATCATCAAAATTAAGCTCACTATCAACATTGCAATTTCCATCACCACTCACCATATCATTACCTTGTGTCTTACCACACATCGGTGAAGTGGAAGAAAGTTCATCACGACCGGAAGTGGAAGGAATGCACTCATCCTCAATAAACTTGGACACATCATATTTTTCTTGAAGCTTTGTCCATAACTCATGAGCATTCCTAAAAGGCATAATGGACACCACAACTACAATGCTCACAACATGGGATAACACATTAATAGCTTGAGCATTGAGATAAGAGTTTTTCTCATCCTCTAAAGATAGATTCGTGGGATCCTTAGGAGGAGAAAACCCCATATCTATAATTCGCTCTATATTTGGGTCCATGACCCGAAAATGATTAAGCATGCGAATTCTCCAAATATCATAGTTTGTGCCATCAAATATAAAAGTGTCATTGTGCACTAATCCCCTAGCCGACATCTTTGCTCTCAACACTAGAAGAAAAGTGTGCATCTACCACGGTCGAAAATCATGGTTAAAGGGTCGTTTTTCGTGGTTAGTGACTCTTTAACCACGATTTGCCTACCGTGGTCTATCGACCGTTACAGATCTTTCTGCCACGGTTTTTCGACGACCGTGGTAGATGCGAGCCTTTAGCCACGAAAATCGTCTTCGTGGTAGATGGGTTTCACCGGGTCACCAAATTGCTGACGTCATCCGAACTGACACGTGGCAGCCGACATTGACTCTTCGGCCACGGTCGTAAACCGTGGTAGATGGTTGGCCCATTCAAGGCCTGCTAAATTTTAAGCGGGCCGGCCCACCCAAGGATGACAAAATTTAAAGGCCCGACCCATCTAGGGCCTATTCCTACTTGGGAGCCGGTCCATCAAGGCATGTTTCTGTTCACGGCTCGGCCCACCTACGTCCTAGGAGGGCTCGCGGGCCAGCCCGTCAAGGCATCTTTCTATTCGCAGGCCGGCCCATCTAAGTTCTAAGAGGGCTTCATGGGCCGGCCCATCAATATTCTCTAAAGGCGTCGCGTGCCGACTAACCTAATGTGGGAATATCTGACGGGCCAGCTCATCTTAGGCCTGCTACTACTAACGGGCCGGGCCGTCGTAACATTAATGGGCCGGCCCTCCTTAGTCCGGGCATGGCTACGCGGGCCGGCCCACCTACGGCCTACGAATAACAAAGACATCCTGTTAAGATTCAATGATGGTTTGCATTAGGCCTGCTAAGATTCATGGCCTGGCCCACACAAGGCCTGACTGGATATACGACCAGGCCCACACGAGGCCTGTTAAAGTACACACTCGATCCACATAAAGCCTGCTAACTGTAGGCCCATATAGCACAGTATAATATGGGCCCAGTACTGTTATAATCTGGACACATAACATCACAGTACTGGCCCAACAGAGCCAAAGGACGGCCCAAGAGGGCATTGTAACAAGCCCATGTTCGAATGGTCATGGACTACAAAAGGCTATGCCAGAATGCAAAAAATTGCAACTGTTATTAAATTATTACAGACCTCCAACATTTCAGAGCCACAAATGATGTACGAAATTATTACAGACTTTGAAGTTACAGTACATAAATTTAACATTACAGTTGAATCAATCAAGTTCCAAAATTTGCTGTTTACGGAGCTTTTGATGGCTCACATGAAACTGACTTACCATTAGAACTACGAAGAAGATTCATTAGTATATTCTCAGTAAATGCTTGCTTATTTTTCAGCTCATCTATCTCTTGGCGTGACATAGTGAAAAATTCACATGTTTCCTTGGTTTCCTGTCCAATTATGTCCATGACATCCTTCATTGCAGCCTTAATATCACTTTCTGCTGCCATAACAGGAATATCAAATGGTCCAGGTCGATCAGAGCAATATGCACTATAACTGCTGCTCACTGAGACATCTACACTTGAGGGGGTTGCGGGTTCTCCCAAGGCTTTATTGACAACCTGAACATAGACAGAACAACTTAGAATACCATTCAAAGTAACAACATATTTTTTGTCAAACAATTTTAAATGCATCATTTGCCAGATGTAGCAAAGGGAGTAATCAAAAGTAGAGCCTCACATACATCTCTTTCTTCTGGAATAACTGGAACTGTTGACTCTGGAATAGCTTGAACAGAAGATGAAGGGGAGTGATGTGAGCATGAAGATGAAAGGGAGCGATGCAAGCATGTGTCCCTGCTACTCTGTGAAATAACCAATCTACTTGATGAACAGGTCCTCTGTACTGCCTTCGTAGATTTGTTTGTAGGCTGAAACAAAGACAAAACAAGTTACTACAGCATACCACAATCAAATCACAATGTCTGATTCTGTGCAATTTTAGACAAAATAGGCATAAGCTGGACAGGATCCGAAAGAAAAAAGTTCTGGCGTTTTAATCATTGGCCAGCTAAGAGTGCCTTAGAGGCCTACACAAAGAAGCGACTCAAACATCATATCCCGCCAATGGACAACCTAAAGGGTTAATGAAGAAATTGCCAGATCGTTCAAAATAAGCAGAATGGGGCATTGTTTAGTAAAGACATCACACGAGAACATTAAAAAGGACATACAAGCGAAATAACCATTTTGAGCATCATACAGAATAAATAGCTACAAAATGAAGGAAGCTATTGAACACTGGGTGCATAATATAAATGTAATACTAAACAAAGGGCTTACAGCAGCTCTTTGTCGACCCTTACTACGGCTCATCCGGTTATTGGTGCAATTATTGAAGACGCCTTCTGCACCCAGCACTTGCATGGAAGATCCTGGTAGTTCAGCATTGCTCCTCTGCATAAACATTCAACGAATCATAAACTGAAAAGACGTTGTAATACAGCGATACCAAATACAACAGGTACTTACAAGATTGTAGGGCGGCCTGACTTTGCCTGGTACATGTGAAATAATAGCAAGCAGTTAAGTCACAGCATAACGAGAACCACAACGACACAAATAGTACAAGCAGTATGACGCGCAAAAACATGTACTCCACAGGATAGCAGAACAAGAGAAGGTAGGTGCTGTATTCTACGACCGGGCGTCGTTCGTGGTCTCCACAGGCCACAGCGGCACAGCATATGATAATACCCTGGCCCAAACTTTTTTGAGGTAGCGGTGAATCAACAAAAATTCTGCTAAAGCCAAGCATCTAGCTCCCCCGATGCGCCAACTAACCATTTAAAAAAAAAGTGCAATAGTGTGTATTAGAAAGAGAACGACATCAAATAAAGAGCGAGTGAGTGTTAAGTGAGATGCACTAGAAAAACAACGAAAAACAGTTATGATGGATAGGGCTAGGCAGTCCACTTATACACATCTCAACAGTCAACACCCACTTAACACCGCTCCTCACATGTGACAGGACAAGATAGGTCAACATGTGTATCTCAGAGGTAGGCACAAGAGGCCTTGTGTATGGACGGAGAGGGCACCTGCAATTTCTCGGATAAACTGCACCACAGAGGATTCGAATTCGAGACCTTGCCTCCGACATGTTATGTGAGAGGTACTAGGCAACAGTGTGTTAGGAATGTACAAGCAAAACAGAGAAATACAGTTACCTGGTTTACAATGCGCACAGATCAAGACGCACAAAGAGATATCGTTACCTCGGTGGGGTCGGCGTCTAGGCGCTCTCCGCATCTTTGTGGCTCACGTTGGGGTCGGCGGGAAGCAGATCCGGTGCGGTCAGTGATGGGTTTGCAGCGCCAGCGCTTGCGGGGGGTGTCGGCGAGGGGAAGCAGATCTTGAGTAGTCGATGATGGGTCTGGAGCGCTGGACCAGAGCGTCGGTGAAGCCGATTTGGGGTCCTAGACCTGCCGGACGAGAGGGTCAGCGAATGAAGATCCGGCGTAGTGCACGGCGGCGTCGATGAAGCGGGTTAGATGCGGTGGACGTTGGTGAAGAGGTCCGGTAGTCTGGTGGTTTCGAGGTAGGGGCGGCGAACTGGGACGGCGAACTGCGGCTGGGATGCTCTGGAGCTGGGAGCTTTTGGGGTTTTTCGGAGGGCTTGCGGGGGAACTACGTTATGGGCCGGCTATAGAGGTGGTGAACGGAAACTTTACGACCGTGCCCCTGCTCGTACCCCCACCCACCGACTTTCTTATGGCCGTTGGTCATCTGTCCGAGGGGTAGGAATGGAATTTCAGAGTGATTGAAATTTGGGAAGCGAAATATTTCGGCAGTAGGCAGGAGATTTTGCCGCTCGAGTGGTTTCGAATTTTCCTACAGTCCAAGTCCAAGTAATAATAGAAAATTGGTAGGCTGTACTCCCTCTGTTCAGGAATCCAAGGCCGAGAGTCACATCAACTGATCACCCATCAAAGATAAATGGACACCATTACCTCCGATTAAAGTATGCGTATGAAAATGGTGCCGTCACCAAGGGCTAATTTGGGAAGCGAAATATTTCGGCAGTAGGCGGGAGATTTTGCCGCTCGAGTGGTTTCGAATTTCCCTACAGTCCAAGTCCAAGTAATAATAGAAAATTGGTAGGCTGTACTCCCTCTGTTCAGGAATCCAAGGCCGAGAGTCACATCAACAGATCACCCATCGAAGATAAATGGACACCATTACCTCCAATTAAAGTATGCGTATGAAAATGGTGCCGTCACCAAGGGCTAATTTAATTAGTACACCTTCCGATCGGAAAATATGTGTCCTTGATTTTGTACTAACTTAGTACAAAATTTGTACCAAGTCACCGACACTTATTTTTAGAGATTTTAATTAGGTATTGGTTCTACATGGGGCGCAACTGATCAACAAAAAACATGGTTGTGCCGGTGCAAAGGTTAAATATGAAAGACTACACTAATCAGGTGCAACAAAATTTAGTCTGATACATCTTTATTCCACTGTGATGTGGTTATCAAGTCGGAATCTTCTGTCCTCAAGTAGACAGACTAATCTTAGTGTATAAGTATATCTTAGTCAACAGAAAAAAAATGGTAAAAACTTCGTATACAGTAGATGACAATAGCATTAAGCTAACAAAGACTAAGTAGATAAGAAGAGCATCAAGTCTTAAGTAGCTAACCGAGGGACAAAACAAAATATAGCGAAATTAAACTAACAGTTGTTCAGTATTGGTATTTGGGTGCAACAACTTCAAACAGCCCCAAGACATCGTAAAGCTGTGCTCGGACAAGTTTCCTGAATAAAACAAATCACACCCCAACTGGAAGACAATCCCATCTGCTTGTTCCAAATCAACATCTCGCAAGGTCAAAATGAGGCAGCAAAGGGATCAGCCACCGACAAGTCATGTATGACCATTTTAACACCTCCTACACAGAACTTATCGAAGCCGATAGGTAATGTTCCAAACTTAATAACATCTTGTGCAGAACCTTTGTTATTCAGCTGTAGCTGCTTCCGCTGAGTAGACCACCATTTCTCGTTGTGGTCATACTTGATGCCTAATCTCATTAGTTTGATCACTTTTGCGTTCGGAATAAAAAATTGACGAAGTTAATATCAGGTCTCGTGCCTCGGTAGTTGTTCAAAGTAATTTCTCTGAGATGCAGTTCAAGGCATTCCATGGGATGGACCGTGTTACTTTGCTGCACATTTTTCACGTCCATGTGGCTTTCTGACTGCAAAAGACGAGAAAAAATAAGTATACTGGCTCCAACAACACAACTGAATTGCTGGTATCTAATCAACATCAGGTTTGGTTCCCTACCTTCAAATAAGTCTTCTAAATGCAGTTTTGACAACTAGATTAGTCTTTATAAACTTGGGAACGTTACAGAAAATTAAAACTCCATTGTGGATGTTCTTCTATCAGGTATTGTTCGAGCGATCCAAGCTCATAAACAAGTTTAATTGCATGTTACTCTACATTTTTGCTGGAGTGGTTATCATTTAACAGGACCAAAAATTCACCTCTATGTATAGCTTCTCCGTGCAGGGAAAGTATCTGAGGAATCCAACAACTGCATTCAAATTGGGACCGACAGAGTTTAGTGCCAAGACCTTCACAGTGCGCAGAGACACAACTGCATCCAGATTGGGGCGGATAGAGTTTACTGCCAAGACCTTGACTGCGCGCAGAGAAAGGATCAAGCTGGTGGGGATAATTTTCTGGAGGACAGACGTACATACATTAAGAGAATAAGATAATGTGACCTTCAAGAAGAAGAAGAAGAAGACAAGAAGAAGAGGAATAAGGTACCTCATCAGCTGTTGTGGTTCCAATAAAAAGTTGAGAGATATCATTACAGACAAAGCCCAACACAGTCAATTTCGGCGCATCGATGACCTTGATATCTGTTGGACCATCTCGATCAAGTAGGATCAATCTCTCAAGGGAAGGTGCATCCTCAATGACCGACGGTAAAACACATTAAGTCCTCTGCTGTATGACCAGCAAGACACACCAATCGTTCGGAGACTCGGCGAGGCGATGCTGAGAGTGCTGAATCCACTGATCCCCTGAAGCTGAAGGCCCTCGAGAGCAGTACAGGCGGCAAGCAGGCTGTCTTGGTGATGCCGACGTCGAAGAGCCTGAGCTGCTTCAGCCGAGGGAGGAGAAGCACGGGAGCGGCATCAATCTAGGGAAAATCGCAGGTGGCGAAGCTGGCGAATCGCAGCTAGCGTGGGCGCTATTAGACATAGGCTTGTATTCCGGGTGTCGGCTCCAGCAGGAGTCGGAAATGTTGTGACTGCGGGTGAGTCCCCAGTCGAGTGAGGCCCGACTCGGAGCCTGTTCCGAGTCGAGGCAGTCGGTAGCCGGGTTCCGGGATAGGACACTTTGTCCTGTAGCCGGTGTCCTGATGTGGTGCGTCAGCACCAGTACAGAGTAGGTAGGTAGGACGTGCTAAACGTCATCTACAGTACTTTCTAGTCATGACGTCGTCAACAGTGACACGGCATGGGTCAAGTGTAGGACCGGTCACATCAGCCGGGTGTGACACTTTAGTTGACTTTGTAGTCCTAGCCGGCAGCCCCTATTTAAAGGGAGGAATACACACTAAGCCAAGAGAGGCAAACCGAAAAACACTTCTCCACCTTTCGGCACACACTCCCCTCCTCTCCTCCTCTCTCCTTAGCGATCGTAGCGGGCAACAATTGGTATCAGAGCCTAAGCTAGAGAGATTCCACCGGCGATGGGTGAGATAGTCACACAGGCGGCGGTGGTGGCGGCGGCGGAGGCCGCAAGCACGCTGGTTATCCAGCGGGCGACGCGGGACACCGGTGGTTTGTGGCCGCTTCTCACGCGGTCCAACTACGCGGATTGGGCGCTGCTCATGCAGGTGAAGCTTGAGGCACGACGAGTGTGGTCCGCCGTCAAGGACGGCACCACGGAGCGGGATACGGACCGAGCAGCAATGGAGTATCTGCTGCTCGCCGTCCCGCCGGAGATGATCTCCACCCTCGCGTCCAAGGAGACGGCGAAGGAGGCGTGGGAGGCCATCAAGACGATGCGAGTCGGAGACGGCCGTGTCCGAGAGGCGAAGGCGACGCTGCTGAAGAAGCAGTACGAGGCGCTCAAGTTCGGCGACAAGGAGGACATCGACGACTTCGCCATGCGCATGTCGTCCCTCGTATCGCAACTGGGAGTGCTCGGCGTCACCATATCCGAGCCGGACACTGTGCGTAAGCTCCTCTCGGTCGTTCCCCCTAAGTTTTCGCAGATGGCGTGTTCCATGAGACTCTGCTCGACCTCAACACGCTCGCACTCGAGGAACTCATCGGCCGGCTCAAGGCGGCTGAGGATCGCCACGAGGTGGAGCAGCCGGAGGCCAAGCAGACCAGCAAACTGCTCTTCACGGAGGAAGAGTGGTTTGCCCGGATGCGTCTGTAGGACGGAGGGTCCTCCAGCCAAGCCGGACGCGGCGGCGGCAAGCCGCGCGGTCGCGGCAGGGGCAACTCGGGTCGTGGACCCGGGAAGCGCGGCGCGTCGAAAGACACGTGCCGCTACTGCGGAGTCGCCGGCCACTGGGCGCGGGACTGCCGTAAGAAGAAGCGCGAGGAAGCTCACCTCGTGCGCGGAGGAGACGACGATGACGCGCTGCTCATGATGCACGTGTGCACCGTCGCGTCTGCCCGCAGGTCCCTCAGCCGACTCGACGACGACTCGAGTCCGGCACCTCGGAGGCGGCACCCTTGTCTCGACCGGAGGCAGAGTCAGCGACTCGACCGGTGGCAGAGTCAGAGGGACCGTCGACTCCTCCGGAGGATCTCGCGCCGATCTAATATGGATCGCGGAGTGGGACTTGCCGACTCGGGAGGAGTCGGCTGTGTCGGGTCGCAAGGACCCGGCAGCGTCGAGTCAAGATGACTCGGCAGGACCGGCTCAGGAGGAGCCGGACTCGGTGACTCGGGAGGAGTCGACCGCGTCGAGTCGCAAGGACTCGACAGAACCGACTCGGGAGGAGTCGGTCCTCTTCCTTCTGGAGGAGAAGGCGCAGGTCAACCTGTCGCAAGAGGGGGACGCCAAGAGCGGCGTCTGGTACCTCGACTCGGGCGCCACCAATCACATGACTGGTGACCGAGCCGCGTTCGCGGAACTCGACTCGAGCGTTGTCGGGACTGTCAAGTTCGGCGATGGCTCGCGAGTCGACATTTACGGGCAAGTGATGGTGCTGCTCGTCTGCAAGACAGGCGAGCACCGGGCCATCACCGGGATGTACTATATACCTTGGCTGAACACGCAGATCATCAGCCTGGGCTAGTTCGACAAGAACGGCTGCCAGGTGCTGATCGAGGATGGGCTCCTCCGAGTGCGTGACCGGGAGCGAGTGCTCCTGATGAAGGTCATGCGAGAGCCGAACCGGATGTACAAGCTGACGGCGCGAGTTGCTCAGCCAGTGTGCCTCTCTGTGCGCACTGGTGACGACCCGGCCTGGACTTGGCATGCGCGGTTCGGGCATCTCAACTTCGACAGCTTGCACCGACTGGCGAGAGGCGAGATGGTGCGTGGTCTCCCTCTGGTGGAGCACGTGAACCAGTTCTGCGACGCCTGCCTAGCAGGAAAGCAGAGGCGAGCCTCCTTCGCCAAGCAAGCGAAGTTCCGGGCGAAGGACCGACTCGAGCTGGTCCATGGCGACCTCTGTGGGCCGATCACCCCGGCCACTCCGAGTGGGAAGAAGTACTTCCTCCTGCTCGTGGACGACCTGACGCGGTACATGTGGCTCGCCCTTCTCTCGACGAAGGACGAGGCCGCAGTCGCCATCATCCGACTTCAGGCGGGAGCTGAGTCGAAAACCGGCTGCAAGCTGCGCACGCTGCGGACGGATCGCGGAGGCGAGTTCACCTCCGGGTCCGTCACAGCATACTGCGCCGAGCTAGGAGTGGAGCGTCACCTGACGGCTCCGTACTCCCCGCAGCAGAATGACGTCATGGAGCGACGCAACCAGACGATTGTGGGCATGGCCCGCAGTTGCTGAAGGCCAAGAAGGTCCTCGGAGAGTTCTGGGGTGAGGCGGTGTCGACGGCTGTGTTCATCTTGAACAGGTCGCCGACCAAGAGCGTGGACGGCATGACGCCGTTCGAGGCCTGGCATGGCCGCAAGCCGGACGTGAGCTTCATGCGCACGTTCGGATGCGTGGTGCATGTGCGGGAGACGCGACCCGGGCTCAAGAAGCTCGACGACCGGAGCAGGTGGATGATCTTCGTCGGGTACCAACCCGGCACGAAGGGTTACCGCGCCTACGACCCACTGACTGAGTGCGTGTGCATCACACGCGACGCCGTGTTCGACGAGAACGCGCGCTGGGACTGGAGTTCACTGGACTCTCCGGTGAACACTTTTGGAGACGACTCCTTCGCGGTCGAGCACATGGTGTTCGAGCCACTGTCGACTCCAGGAGACGGGAGTGCGGGTGAAGAACCCGACTCACCGACTCCGGGTACCCCGACTCCAGGAGCCGGGAGTGATAGTCCAGCCGGTTCCCCGTGGACACCGGACAACCCGACAGTGGAGTCCCTGACTCCGACTGTCCCTGGCGTCGAGTTCGTCACGCCGCCATCAAGGTATGCTAGTATGCTTAATGCAGAAGACGACACCGACCTCGAGCACCGGTTCCGCACTCTGCAGAACGAGCTCGACGCAGGTCCGGCTTTGGAGCCGGACGAGGAGCTCCATTTCCTAGCCTCCGAAGAGCACGGCTGTTCGATGAGGCAAAGGCGGACGCCTGCTGGCGTACCGCGATGCAGGAGGAGCTGCAGGCCATCGAGTCCAACTCAACATGGCGGCTTACCACCTTACCACCAGGCCACCGCGCGATCGGCCTGAAGTGGGTGTACAAGGTGAAGAAGGATGCGCAAGGCGCAGTCCTTAAGCACAAGGCTCGCCTCATGGCGAAGGGCTATGTGCAGCGGCACGGGAACGACTATGACGAGGTCTTTGCTCCCATGGCCTGGCTTGAGTCCGTCCGGCTACTGCTAGCCGCGGCTGCGAGTGCCGGGTGGGGCGTCCACCACATGGACGTCAGGTCAGCCTTCCTCAACGGCGAGTTGGAGGAAGAGGTGTACGTGCAGCAACCATCCGGCTTGCTCCAAAGGGGAAGGAGCATCTGGTGCTCTGACTCGACAAGGCGCTCTACGGCCTCAAGCAGGCGCCAAGGGCATGGAACACCAAGCTCGACTCGTGCCTCGTCCGACTCGGCTTCGCAACATGCGAGTCGGAGCATGGCATGTACGCGCGAGGATCGACTCCGAGCCGACTTCTAGTCGGCGTCTACGTCGACCACTTGGTGATCACGGGCTCCGACTCCATCGACATCGACAAATTCAAGCTGGAGATGCAGAGCCTGTTCCAGATGTCCGACCTCGGGCTGCTGAGCTACTACCTCGGCATAGAGGTCCGACAAGGACCCGACGGGATTGATATCTCGCAAGGTGCCTATGCCCTGAAGCTGCTGGAGAAGGCGGGGATGGTCGGGTGCAACCCGGTCCATACACCCATGGAGGCGCGCTTCAAGCTGTCCAAGTGCGGCACGGCCCCTGCGACGGATGTGACCGAGTACCGGAGCATCGTCGGGAGCCTCCGGTACTTGGTGCACACGAGGCCGGACCTGATCTTTGCAGTCGGGTTCGTATCTCGCTTCATGGAGGCTCCGACTCAGGAGCACCTCGCGGCTGTGAAGCGCATCCTACGCTACATCGCCGGGTCGACTCGACTCGGATGTAGGTATGGGAGGAGTACAGGTACACCGTGACACTTTAGTTGACTTTGTAGTCCTAGCCGGCAGCCCCTATTTAAAAGGAGGAATACACTTCTCCACCTTTCGGCACACACTCCCCTCCTCTCCTCCTCTCTCCTTAGCGATCATAGCGGGTAACAGGCGCGAGGCGGAGCGCAGATGGCGGCAGCGAGCGCCGCCGTTGTCCAGCTCGGAAAATGAGCTCCTCGGTTTGATTTAGGACGGGGGATAGGAACCACTTGTTGAACATGGAATCGAGCTTGCGGTTGGGGTGGAAGGCGCCGATGGCAAGGGCCCATGATGCGTAGCGAGGATCTCAGAAACTGCATGCGGCGATGCGTTCGCTTTCCTTGACGCAGAGGTCGTAGTCGACAGTGAGGTTGAGAGGTGCAGAGCGGGACAGACTGGTTGTCCGCACGGCAGACTTGGTGGGGAGGAGGGAGATGATGATGTACAGCATGTCGTCGGGAGGTGGCTGATGAGGTCAAGGTCGAGGCTCGCCCGAGGCGCTTGCGCTTCTGGCTCGACCCGCCTCGTCCTCCATCTCAGCCGGCGCCACGCACACAGGATAGATGGGAAAGGGGCGGTGGCGGCGGCGGTGGCTGGGATTGCATGTAGCGGAGCGGGTCGGCTGGGAGAGGGCAAGTTTGCATTTGAGCAGACGTGAGTTTTGCCCCTGTGGCGTCTTGACCTTGTGTCGTCCCTTCCTTGACCTCCACCCTAACTCCCCGCTCGGCCACCCTCCCTCCCGTCGCCGGCGGCCACGGTGGCCGGCGGTGAGGGGGAGGGGGTTCGGGATCTCCTAGTTAGGTTTTTCCTTTTTGTTTTTCTTTCCAATAAATCAGATCTGAGTTCGTCTTGCACTCTCCTTCTCCTTTTCGTTCTGACCGAGGTGGCCGAGGCGGCGGCGTTTGGAGATGGCGAGGGTCTCGGAGCTGTGGTCCCTTGGCGGGATCTGGTGCCTCCCCAGCTGGGAAGTCGTCCTCTAGGCCTCCCTATGGCGGTTGCTTCCGGCCGATCTGTGCTGTCCAGTGTGGGCTCTTCGGCTCGCTTGAGACCTGCCTACTACTTTGCGGATGCATGCCGGAGTATGCTGAGCTCACGACAAGACCAACGCTGGATTGGGTACACATCAGCGCGGTGGATTCAGATTCAAGCATGTTGTTGGGATTGTGGCTTCCGGATGAGCTTGGGTGGCCGGCGAGATGGCAATCTGGGAGTTCTTCTTCTTGGCTCTCGTCACCCACGCATAGACAGTGTATGCGTACAAGTCTTATGCCCATCCCCTCCTCTGATTCTCCAGGTTATAGCGACTGCTTTTTTCTCCCGGGGTATGTTTGGATTGCTAGCAGCTACATTTTTTGAACAGTGCTAGCAGCTACATCACTTCACCATAACTTTATATATAAAGGCGCGACATCTCCGCGCGCTCTCAGGCGACATGTTACTGTAGTTGCTACAGTAACTACAGTAATAGATCCAGTCCACTCGATCCCAGATCAACGGTTCACATATCCCCAACTTGATCGACAGATGCACACGGTGCTGCCTTCGCACGCTTTTTGGCGTGCGTCCTACCACCGGTGGACCGGTCGCCACCGGTTTACCAGCTCCAGCACGAATTTTAGCGCACAGCGCAGCCGGTCGTCGCTCGCTGCCAGCAAGTCGCCCACCTTCCCGCACGATTCTTGACGCATCTCTTCCCGGTCGCCATGGTGCCTCGCTGCACATTTACAAAAAAACGCCCGCAAAGGACTAATTTGTAAAATTAAGAAACCCCGAGGACCTATCTGGAAAACGTCATCGCACTTTCCCCTCCCCTCTCCCTCTTCCTCTCTCTCCCCGTGCGAGCCCGAGCTCTCCCCGCTCAAATCGGAGCACACCACCGGATCCGCCGCCGCCGCCTCTCCTTCCTCGCCGAGCTTCGCTTGCCGGAACGCCGTCATCGCACGGGAATCAACGCCGCCGCGCCCGCTGCCCTCCGCCGCGTCCGCGCGTCGCCGGCGACGCTCCGGCGACCAAAACGAGGCGGCGCCGCTGCCTTCGGCCACCCCGCGTCCACGCGCATCCGCGACGCCCACACGCGCGTCCTGGGACACGGTGGTGCGCCGCCGCCGTAGTCGTCGCCGTCGTCGCCGTGGGATGCGCTCTCTCCACTGCTGACGTCACACAGACGTCATGCTGGGGCCCGCATATGTCAGTTTTCTTTCTTTTTTAACAGAAACAGAAAATGGATTTTTTTTTTACAAATAATCAACGTAAAAATATAGAAAAAATACCAAAATAACTGAAAAAAAGAAAAATATGACAACAAAAAAATGTTTAACTTTTTTTTTACTAATATTTGGATAAATTTGTGGGAAAAAACAAAAAGATATTTGACCAATTAAATCCAAATTTCAAATTTAAGTCTTCTAAGATTATAACATTCTTTTAGACCTGATCATTTTACAAACGTAAAAACAATTCAATTCGTAGTAAATTTCTAACTTCAACAGTTTTTAAATCTGACCATTTCAAAAAAAAAAAAAAACGTAAACTTTCTAAAAATTCCAACAATTTCCAAATTTCTGAACAATTTTTAAAATAATCGTTCCCACAATTTAATTACAGCCATATTAAAAAAAATCTAATTCGAATTCCAAATTTCAGTACTTTAGAATTTTAAAAAACTTTCGCATCTAATAATTCAAAACTTAATAACTTTTCCAATTTAAATAATTTTTGAAAACTACACATTTCTATAAAAAAATAAAACCAAATACTTATAACAAAAAAAAACATGTTTGAAAAAATCACAAATTTTATAGAAAATGAAAACTAAATGCACTTCCTCTATTTACTATCAAATTAAATACAACAAATGTGAATTCTCACTAAATACGTATATAAATTAAATAATAATAGGAAAATAAAAGCATAATCGAACATTACAATTTGTTAAAAAAATGGATATAAACTAAAATATATCGACATTTAAAAAATACTCACATATTTCAAGTCCTCCCATTATGGAGTTAACTTACAAATTTGTGGAAAAAATACAAGCATATACAAAATGTTAAAATCCAAAAAAAATATATCTTCCAAACTACAATCCGTAATAATACAAATAATATATCAACAATTACATAAAAATGCTAAAATTCAAAAGATTACCTAAAAATAAAAAAACATATCTTCAAATTACAATTCAAAATAAAAATTATAAAAAATGTTAAAATTCAAAAAATAATATCTTTCAATCTACAATTCAAAAAATATATAAAAAATGCTAGAATTTAAAAAATCCTAAATTTAAAGAATTCATATATTGAAATTACAATTCAAAATAACAATTATAAAAAATATTAAAATTCAAAAAATTCATAGCTTCCAAACTACAATTCAAAATAATGAATGCTAAAATTCAAAAAATTAATATCTTTCAACCTACAATTCAAAATAACAATTATAAAAGAATGCTAAAATTCAAAAAATTCATACCTTCCAATCTACAGTTCAGAATAATACAACAATATATCAAATTTTTCTAAATTTAGCAAGATCCCATAATAAATTGATTGATTACAACAAAAATGATGAAAAAAATGTTAAATTCAGAGCTTCTAGACTACAATTCAAAAAATTCAAAAAATAAGAAAATTTAAAATTTAATAAATTCTCAAACTTTTCACACAAACTAATAAATACTCATTTTGTTGAATATTTGTTGGATTATTTCTCCAAAAAAATTTACTATTTTCTCGCTAGGGGAAAAAAAAGGTGTTCATACATAAAATATACTACTCTTTCATGCATAATTAAGCGAAAAAAATACAAAAAAAAACATGCTAAAAATAAATCCCAATTGGTTGTCTCAAATTCATGTGACACCAACAAATTTAGATTAATACATTACTACAATTAACAAAGTACTACTTTCTTCCATTACTACTTTCATCACAGAGATTACTCTTAGTTCTATTTAGATCATATTTAAGTTGTTGCTCACGCACAGAATATACCATAATTTTAATTTCAATGAGCACTATAGCTTCTTTATATTAATTATGAAGCTTACGGAATTTTTTTTCTCCTCTCCACACCCCATGTAAAATTTTGCTACTACCTTACATCCACACGGACGCGTTCATTTCCTTTTAGCACACAGACGCGGTTATTTCCTTTTAAATTCAAATAAAATCAAGTAAAACAATATCAGTAATATCACTCAATGTGATAAACCCAACAGAATAATTTAAACACTTTATACATATTATTTCAAAATATTTAAACAATTTTCAATAACTACTAAATGATATATATTTCAAATTTACAAATACCTTTCAAATCTAAACATTTTGTAAACGTGGAAAAATTCAAATATAACTAACTTCTCAATTTTACTAAATTTTTGAAATTTAAACAGTAAATAAATGTTTTTTTAATTCCAATAGTTTTAAATCTGAACAATTTTTAATGTGGATACTTCCAAATATAAATTTTTACCCACGGGCGCGGCGTGTCGACGCGCCATTTTGTCTAGTATGCTTATAAGAGGAACCTGAAGGCGAGGGATTTGTGCCATCTCTTCCTGTTGGTCAACTGTATGCAATATCACCAGCATTTTTGTATCGTCATCATGGTGGTGACTACCAATTCTGGTGAGGTGGCCTGGAAGACTCAGTTTGATGCATTTGAGGCAAGCCTTGTGACTTATCATATGGCCTCAATGCTTGTTGGTGAGGTGGAGCACAAAAATCAAGTACTTTGCTGCATTTGGATCAGAAATGGGTTCGAAGATGCTTCAGGTGAGGACGTTAGAGCCTTTCCATTCGGGTTGTTCCACCGATGGCGGGTGAGAGCGCCATCGTTGCTGGTCCTCAGATTTAATGGAAGGGACAAGTTGCTGCCGAGCTCGGTGAAGCATACAACAGATCTTCAGCTCGGCTCTTTTCAACCTCAAGTGCACAAGCCTATCAGAACTTTGGGAGAGCCGCCAGGTTACTATAGGCAAGCACATGATGTGAGGCCCTCGAAGACTGTGGTTGTGGTTGCGCGTCAGGGTTCTCGCCTGATCCGCCATCAGGCTCCTTCTGCAGTCTTACCTCGTTCTCCTTTGGAGCATCTTTTTGAGCTTCTCCTTTGTAGGTTGCAAAGTTTGTATTACATAACTTCGTTTGTCGAAGTTCCTCACCTTGTATATGTGCTTTAATATCATTATAAATCTGCTGTTCAAAAAAAAAGTTTGCATTTGAGCATTTTCGCGATGGCTGGGAGTTTCTGTCCTTTCGTTACAAACAAATAAAAATGCTTTAGTCAGTCAAAATAAAAAAGTACAGTACTCAGAGTAAGTATATTTTTGCACTTGCCATGTAAAATGTTCTTCTTCCCAAAAAAATTGCGCGACATAGACGTCGGTATGTGTCAGAGAGGTGATGCATACGTCCCCGCTTGACGCCAACAGCACAGCTGGTGATGCTGACCCCATTCAAAGTACAATGTATCAAAGCCGGGAGCCCTCTATGAGTTTCCGAGGTAGTACTACTTATTACAAGTTTAAGATCATTTTTTTTTTTGAACAAGGGGTGGGGTCAAAAGACCCCGATGCTGCATTTTATATCACCACGTGGCAGGAACAAATTACAGAAAAGCCCTTTACAACTCTTGCCCTGAAAGACCTAATATTCGAAGAAAGGTCCTTGAATTTTACAAAAAGCACCCTAGAGCTAAAAGATAAAAAGCAATCAAGCCCTTGGGAGCCTCTGCCACATCTCGCCGGCGATCTCCAGGCGCCGACGCCGAGATCATCAGAGCACATGTCGCTCGGTCTCTCTCTTCCGACGAGCAACCGCAGCCACCAGCAAGCTAGACACCACCGGGGACAAACCACTTGGTAGCTGCGAGCCGCCGAGCACTGGCGCTGGATCGAGAAGGCCTCTGCAGTGGAGGTTGAACTTCGTCCATCTTCTTGGCCATGGATCGCGGCAGTAATCAAGACTACCACGTGAGCAGCTCGGATATGCAGCAAGAACCACTTCACCAAGCTGAAGCACCACTTCCTCCCCTCGCCACCACGGCCGGCTAGAGGAACATGGATCAACTTCCGATTCGCGGAGCAGGAGATACGGCAAGCAGTTTTATTGAATCGGCCTTGGTCTTCCTTCGCCCTGCAAGCACTCCGCCATGGATTCAACCTGCAAAGGAAAGAAAATCTAGCTCCGGCGCCGCTGCGACCCACCGGAAGCCAGCCGAGGAGGGAGAAAGACGCCAAGAAGGCGAACTTCAGCACGAGGGCTAAGCAAAACCTAAATCTACTGCTATACAAGGCGGGCCGGCACCCTATTCCATCTCCACGGCGGCCGGCGCGCACGCCGACGGCGGGAGAGGCCGGATCTGGCTGGAAACGGCGGCGGTGGACTCTCAAAGCAGAGACGGGGAGGGGAAGGGGAAAGTGACTCGTTGGCCTGTACAAGTTTAAGATCATGTGCAGGAGATAGACGAAAACCTGGTTCAACGTAGCGTGACCCCGTGCGTGGCACTGGCAGCCAATACATCATTTGATCCAATGGTTAAGCCAACCTAAACTTAAAGCAAAAAACAAACACACAGATCCCTTCTCCCTCTAAAAAAAACCCTCCTCATCGGACGAAATGACGATGACCTTGTACCCAGCCATGGCCGCGAGAGCGATGCCCTCAAGGGCGGCGTGGTTGAGATCCTCCTGATAACTGTCCCCCCCCGCCACCTCGGCGGCGCCACTTGCAGACTCGTTGGTGACGACCGTCGCCATGGACTCGGCGATAGCACGGTCGAGGTCCTCCTGATGACAGGCGGCCGCGGCCGCGTCTGCGGCTGCCCTTACAGCCTCGTCGTTGACGACCGTCTCCATGGACTGGGCGATAGCGCGGTCGAGGTCCTCCTGATGACGGGCCGACGCGGCCTCGTCAGCGGCTGCCCTTACAGTCTCGTCGGTGACGGCCGTCTCCATGGACACGGCGAGAGCGTCGGTGATGGTCATGTCCACGAACGATTCGTCGTCGTCAACCAGTCTCTCATAAGCACGCTCTGCGCGCTCGACTCGGTCATCCCCGCCTCCTCCTCGTCGGTGTCTGGCTCGCCCAGGTCCAAATATTCCCAGTAGTCGGCCGCCTCCAAGTCCACATGCCGAATGAAGGATCTGCTAGAACTCTGGTTGCGGCCTCTATCGCTTAGCATGGCATAGGTCGTTGCGCGGCGGCGAACCATGGTCGCGGCGGCGAGGAAAGACGGTGGGAGAAAATAGGGTTTGCGGTAGTTGGGGAATTTTAGTAACGCGTGGGAGGGGCTGTTGTTGGGGCCATATGGTTGGGGCGAGATGCGCGGACATTTGTATGGCAGTCAAAGAGGCTGGTGCAAAGATGAACCAAGTCAACAAACCTTTCCTCCTATCCGAAATTTAAGGCTTTTTAGGGCTGAGACTTGGCTAGTACTCGTACCTCAAAATTATTTTTGCCACTTTCAGCAAAGATTAGCATGTATATGGGTTGACTTGGCTTTTGCAAAACCTCAAGCATACATAGATAAGATAACGCGGCCAAACTTAGTAGAAGTATGCATCTTGTCAACTGAAACAACCAGGCTCTATAGAGTTTATAAATTTGGTTCATGAATATTAGAGTGAATTTCACTTACCCTGTAGTTGTGCATTTGTGTCAGGTATTACCCCATTTAGCGGCACTTTTACATGATTGTCTCGGTTAAGAGACTTCAAACATGATTTTACACTAGCTAGGTTAGCATTTTGCTTGTTTTTGTTCGATAGGACCGACAAGTTACGTCGATGTGGCGTGAGAAAATGTGTTACATCGAGGATCGCCATCGACGGACTTGTCCCGACATTTCATATATATTTATTCCATTTCTTCTCATCATTCTGACATTTTAGAACCCCGGTCATCTCTACTTCACAACTTGCTCAATAGACACAGATCAAAAAGAGAGGGTCCAAAGTTTCTAAAAGGTGCAACATGCCACCAATGCAATTTTCAATGTATAACTATGGATTATATCTCATAGGATGGCTGAAATTTTCAATTTTAACTAGGGTGTAAAAAGTGGAATTCACTCTAAATTTAAAATTGAAAAAGTGGAAGAAATTTGGTTCATGAATATTAGAGTGAATTCCACTTCACCAATTACCCACTGAATGAAATTCATGTAGATTACCGCTTTAGAAACTTTGGACCCTCTCTTTTTGATCTGTGTCTATTGAGCAGGTTGTGAAGTAGTGATGACCGGGGTTCTAAAATGTCAGAATGATGAGAAGAAATGGAATAAATATATATGAAATGTCGGGACAAGTCCGTCGATGGCGATCCTCGATGTAACACATTTTCTCACGCCACATCGACGTAACTTGTTGGTCCTATCGAACAAAAACAAGCAAAATCCTAACCTAGCTAGGGTAAAATCATGTTTGAAGTCTCTTAACCGAGACAATCATGTAAAAGTGCCGCTAAATGGGGTAATACCTGACACAAATGCACAACTACAGGGTAAGTGAAATTCACTATAATATTCATGAACCAAATTTATAAACTTTATAGAGCCTGGTTGTTTCACTTGACAAGATCCATACTTCTACTAAGTTTGGCCGCGTTATCTTATCTATGTATGCTTGAGGTTTTGCAAAAGCCAAGTCAACCCATATACATGGTAATCTTTGCTGAAAGTGGCAAAAATAATTTTGAGGTACGAGTACTAGCCAAGTCTCAGCCCGTTCATAGCAAAGAGAGACCAACAAGAATTTATTTAGCTTACCCGCAAAAAAACAGTTTTATTTAGCTTTCTATAAAAAGGCTTAAATTTCGGACAGGAGGAAAGGTTTGTTGACTTGGTTCATCTTCGCACCAGCCTCTTTGACTGCCATACAAATGTCCGCGCATCTCGCCCCAACCATATGGCCCCAACAACAGCCCCTCCCACGCGTTACTAAAATTCCCCAACTACCGCAAACCCTATTTTCTCCCACCGTCTTTCCTCGCTGCCGCGACCATGGTTCGCCTTCGCCGCCTCGCAACGACCTGTGCTATGCTAAGTGATAGAGGCCGCAACCAGAGTTCTAGCAGATCCTTCGTTCGGCATGTGGACATGGAGGCGGCCGACTACTGGGAATATTTGGACCCGGGCGAGCCAGACACCGACGAGGAGGAGGCGGGGATGACCGAGTCGAGCGCGCAGAGCGTGCTTATGAGAGACTGGTTGACGACGACGAATCGTTCGTGGACATGACCATCACCGACGCTCTCGCCGTGTCCATGGAGACGGCCGTCACCGACGAGACTGTAAGGGCAGCCGCTGACGAGGCCGCGGCGGCCCGTCATCAGGAGGACCTCGACCGCGCTATCGCCCAGTCCATGGAGACGGTCGTCAATGACGAGGCTGTAAGGGCAGCCGCAGACGCGGCCGCGGCCGCCTGTCATCAGGAGGACCTCGACCGTGCTATCGCCGAGTCCATGGCGATGGTCGTCACCAACGAGTCTGCAAGTGGCGCCGCCGAGGTGGCAGGGGGGGGGGGACAGTTATCAGGAGGATCTCGACCACGCCGCCCTTGAGGACATCGCTCTCGCGGCCATGGCTGGGTACAAGGTCATCGTCATTTCGCCCGATGAGGAGGGTTTTTTTTAGAGGGAGAAGGGATGTGTGTGTTTGTTTTTTGCTTTAAGTTTAGGTTGGCTTAACCATTGGATCAAATGATGTATTGGCTGCCAGTGCCACGCGCGGGGTCACGCTACGTTGAACTAGGTTTTCGTCTATCTCCTGCACATGATCTTAAACTTAGTAGTACTACCTCGGAAACTCATAGAGGGCTCCCGGCTTTGATACATTGTACTTTGAATCGGGTCAGCATCACCAGCTGTGCTGTTGGCGTCAAGCGGGGACGTATGCATCACCTCTCTGACACATACCGACGTCTATGTCGCGCAAATTTTTTTGGGAAGAAGAACATTTTACATGGCAAGTGCAAAAATATACTTACTCTGAGTACTGTACTTTTTTATTTCTGACTGACTAAAGCATTTTTATTTGTTGAACAAGGGCGCCGAACGAGCACGAAGGATCCGTGGACGGGCGACCACCTCAACCTGGACATCAATGATCTCTCCGGCCGGTGACAGGAGAGTATGATACGATCAGGAACATGGCGATCGATCCCAACGATGGTAAAGCTACCTTCTAATCCTTCTCTACCTTAACTTCTCTCTCATGGTGGTGACTGGTGAACTGGTGATCCGAAAATCGTCGTGGGAGACTACATTCGTCTGGCAGGACCAATGGAAAATTTCACATCTAATCTTGATCTACGCTCCCGGCTGTTTGATCTGAAATATTTCGTACTGTCTCTGTTCTTTTGACACAGCATGTGTGGCTCTGCTGCCTGTTTTTCTCAGTCAGTTCATTTGTAGCAAGGAATAGTCAGGCTTATGTTCAGACAAACAATAGCGTGCAGTTTGCAACTAACTTCTAGATAAAAATAGATTTGTCCGCGTGGTTGGGTTTGCATAAATGGATGATCTTCCACATACTGATGTTACGAGCTCGCGAGATGTTTCAGACATCGACCTCTATTTTTAAAATACAGTTCTAAAAAAATTAAGATTCATACAGTTTTTAGATCTTCTCTAAAATATTACATTTATCTTCAAAGTTTCTGCAGTTCACGGTGACCAAAGCACCAACCAAGCAATGCACCATCCGAAGGCACAATACACACACAGAAGCAACGAGGAAGGCTGCGCTAATGAAAATAGTGTAATTGTCTTCAGTTTTAACCGGTACTTCAATATTATTTCAGGTGCGATGCAGTGGAAAATTTCACACCTAATTTTGATCTATTCCTTTTTTTTCCTCCTGGTGGTTATTGGAGGCGGTCGTGTGAGGTGATGTCGGCTTGTCTTGCCTCAGCCCGCCGCCGACTCCTTCTAAGCTATGGAAGACGGTGATGTATGTCGAGGCTAGCACACAACCCTCTGACCTATCCTGGGCCATCGCCGCGTCGGAACTAACGAGGGGGGGGGGGGGGGGTGCTTAACATATTTCTATGATGAAAATTTATCAAGAAAGGAACCTGAGTGGAAAAAAGTCATTACTATTTGTTTTTCTTTAGGATAAAAAATGTGGTAAGATTGAAGACTACAAGAGATTGGCGGATTAAGCTTAACACTCTTTGTAGAAGGAAAAGAGTAGATAGAGTGTGCAATTACGCTTAACTCTATTGACACTTTTGTTCATAAAATAAAATAAATGCAATGATTGGTGCTCAAATATATCTTTATATCCGTTGCAACGCACGAACATTTAGCTAGTATACTTACTCTGAGTACTGTACTTTTTTATTTCTGACTGACTAAAGCATTTTTATTTGTTTGTAACGAAAGGACGGAAACTCCCAGCCATCGCGAAAATGCTCAAATGCAAACTTTTTTTTGAACAGCAGATTTATAATGATATTAAAGCACATATACAAGGTGAGGAACTTCGACAAGCGAAGTTATGTAATACAAACTTTGCAACCTACAAAGGAGAAGCTCAAAAAGATGCTCCAAAGGAGAACGAGGTAAGACTGCAGAAGGAGCCCGATGGCGGATCAGGCGAGAACCCCTGAAGGATGGGCATACCTTGGTGAAGTGGAATTCACTCTAATATTCATGAACCAAATTTATTCCACCAGTATAACTATGCAATTTTCAATTTTAACTAGGGTGTAAAAAGTGGAATTCACTCTAAATTTTTATTAGGCCAGAAGACAATCAAGAAGTGGGTTTTCTTGTGTTTGTGAAGAACTACTAAGAATAAGGTGCAACATGCCACCAATGCAATTTTCAATGTATAACTATGGATTATATCTCATAGGATGGCTAATTGCAGGAGATGTACATTTATCTCGGATGGTAGCTATATAATGAGTTTCTAGGGATTTTATCCGAATTTGATTGTAGGTATACCCTTAACGTTTTTTTTCATAAACTCTAGGAACTTATATACTCTAAGGTACCTTAAACTTAAATTTCAGCCACCTTGTATGAATGGTTGCAAATTTGGCCCAAATTTGAATCAAACTCGAAGGGAGCTTGTGGGGACCCCGGACTAGCCGTCCGAAATACCCGATTATGCTTAACACAACGATCCCGTGATCAGTCTGTCGTTGCACATAATCCGAACTGAATATCAAAGTTTACATCCATACAATACCGAGTTTAAAGTCTTACAAACCTGGCCATACAGGCCTAATTATACATAGGTGCCTTCAAGGGCCAAATCATCTTTATTCAGCGGAAGCTACGGTAGTAGGGCTAATCCATCCTAACAACACCCGACAGGCAGCTGACTTATGAAGATCTCAGTTCGCATAGACGTCGCCAAACTCCTCTTCAACGTAGGGTTCCTCGAAATCTGGCTAAGACAATAGCCAGGGACGAAACCAATATGAGTACATTTGATTGTACTCGCAAACTACCCCAACTAGAGTAAGCACTAACTAGTTTTATTTTTAAAAACTTTTATGTGAAAACTCTCAAATCCTTACTGGAAAGGGGTGAGACGAAGTTTATAACCATCCTTTGAGAAAACACCACTTTAGCTATTTTTCCGAAAAATCCTTCCCGGTCCGACCAAATCTCAATCAGGGTTCCAAACCCTTCACCACCTTGCACCAACTCATTGGTACAGGTAAGCAACCTTTTCCATCTCAGTTTCCTTTCAAACTCAACACTTTATAAAACTTGCACATGGCCTTAGTAGTTCTTCCCAACTGTCCATATCCGAGGACTCGGCTATTCGAATAGTTTTACCCTCTGCAGAGGTAGCACGCTTTTCCCACACCCATCCGGTCACTCATCGTGTCAGCCACGTCCCGCCATACCAGAGGTATGCGAAGTTGAGTTCCCGGCCATAGCCTGTCCTTTGCTCATGCTAGTATAGGACCCTGCCGCTACGACACTTTCCACCGACACTCAAATCCTCAGAAACTAAGTGTGGGGACTCGTAGTTCTGCCCGGCGGACCCAAGGGAGCCCTTCAATCCTCTTCCTCCGACACGCTCATACCGGCTTCCGGTAGACTTCAATGAAGAGGACCCAGGTCAGGGGGTAGGTCCTCAGACCATCCCCTCATGGAACGAGGTTCTCCTCGTTATTGAGGCATCCAGTACTAACACGAGCAAATTATATGACTACGCCCTTGCCCATATGTGGGTAAATGTGGTCGCACAGATTTTTGGCTGGGGATGTAAGTACAAGGACACAATGTGCATTTTTCTTTCCAGAAACAACACCATTCTCTGGTTCTTCACCTTCATACCGACCTTTCGGTACTTCACCTTCATTCAAGTACTTTCAAAGGGGTTTTGAGTAAACATTGTTTTTCCCATCCTATAGTTGTAAAATAACTACCCTATATTTCTACATAGGGTGGCAAAATAGTTTTCATTGTTTTGAAAAAGGGGTTTTTCCAAAATCATCGATACTTTGAATAACTCTTGAGACTAAAGTAGAGGTATATAAATGCAAGCTCAGTGAAGTAGCTTGCCTTGCTCAACAAAGTGGTACTGGTCCTGATCTTCGGGTTCAGCAAAACCTCCTTCCTCGATGAATCGTCAGCGGTATCGTCTAAACGTTTAAGCAAGCAAAACAACCATCACTACTCTAGCTCAAGCATCAACACAGCATTACAATCATAAATGCCACAATTAGCTACTGCACACATCAAGCAACACAAGATGGTTTTTAATTTTAATTGAATTAATCTTTATTTAATTATTTTCAAACTAAGGCAGAAACTAGTTGTACACCAATTAATTCACCATTTAATCTATGTTTGTCACAAAAATTCAAACTAAAATTCTATGGGTAGCTACTGATGTGTAGAAGATCACCCAATTGGATTGGGGTCATTTGGAGTTACCAAACTCCCTACACATTTGTTTTAGTTCAGAAGGTTTTTAAACAAGTTTTAGCTACCAAACAAATTAGGTTGCTCCAAAAATTAAATCCTTTTAGGGGCAACTAACTTGGTTGAAGTGATCTAACAAAATTGGTTTTAGAAATTGGACTACCAAATCACACTAATTGGTTTAGTGCAGAAGGGTGCACTGAAGTTCAACCAAAGGCTAAGGATTTTAGACTACTCAATTAATTCTACCAAAATTTGGGGAGCTAAAGGATCCTAATACAAGCTACCAAAATTTGTTTCAAGTATTTGGATTAATATAACTCCAGAAACAAATGGTTTGGTGTTTTAAACCTTCTGGAGCATTTTTATTAATGCATTTTTATTATTTAATTAAATGAGATGAGACCACTTTGGTGAGTTAAAGAATTTTATAAGCTTTCCAGAGCAGTTTGGTTTGATTTAATTGGACTTCTAGAACTCAAGTTATTGAATTTCTAATCTAGATCCAGTACTGAAAACAGTGGAATTTGGAAATTCTAAAACGCTGGAAAAGAAGAAAACCCTGACGGGTGGGGTCCGCCCGTCAGTGACTCAACGGAACGTTCCGCGCGCGCGTTTTAAATTTAAAACGCTGACGGGTGGGGTCCACCAGTCAGCGACTAATTACGCGAACCGGTACGCTACCGTCGATTTCTAATCGAACGGCGCCTGGAGCTCGCGGTCATCGACGACCTCAGGCGGGCGGCGCCGCGGCTCCGGCGACGGCGAGAAGCACGGGGAAACTCACCTAGGGCTCGGGAGGCTGCGGAAAGAGGTGGATCGACGGCGGGGATCGTGGGGAAGCCTCTGGGATGAGGTGTGCTTGCTGGGGAAGCTTCTGGCGGCGACGGCGAGCAACTCCACCTCCGCGGCCGTGCTGCAACTCCGGTGCTCCTTCTGCGCGTCTGTGCACCAAACACGGGGAAACGGCGGCGGGTAAGTGCGGGGGTAATGGTGAGGCTAGGATGGGCCAGAGAGGGGAGAGGGGAAGCGAGCAACGACCTGTCCGTGCTCGACCTCTTCCTCGCCTCCGGCGAGAAATCGAGGACGCTCGAGGCGGCCTGGGCTTGCGGGGCAGTGTCACCG
The DNA here is from genome assembly GCA_947311845.1 of Poa pratensis. NCBI lineage: Eukaryota > Viridiplantae > Streptophyta > Magnoliopsida > Poales > Poaceae > Poa > Poa pratensis. The sequence continues at coordinate 29,471,012 of CAMZMU010000098.1, read as the reverse complement.
CTCTCCTAGCGGTGCACTGAGGGGTGGAGAGTGAGGGAGGGGTGCTGGAGTGAGCGGTGGTGAGGTGTGGAGGCACGGGTGCGGTGGCTTTTTATAGCCGAACCACGGCGTGCGGTGGACTGGGCGCAGGAGTGGTCTAGGGAGGGGGATAGCACGCCATTGGTGGCGGTGCTGCACGGCGACGACCGTAGGGTGTCTAGCTAGGGTTTAGGGGTAGAGGGGTGCACGCGCGGCTGCGAGAGCGAGCTCGACACGGCACGGCGTCCATGGCGCGTCCGCGGAGTGGACGGATCGATTCGGCTGCTGCAGGCCACGAGGGCTGACGGGGACGTGTCCCTGAGGTTGCTGGGTGGCAGAGGCGCGTCTGCGACGAGCCACGCGAGCTGGGGTGGCGTGGAGGAGAGGATCGGCGTCGGTGTCCACGCGCGGCCAGAGCTTGGCGAGCGTTGACATGGCGGCTGGCGCACGGCGCCTCAGGGTGTCAGGGCGCGGTCACCTCCGTCCAGACGAGTGCGGTGAGGGTGAGAGGACGCAAGGGTGCAGGGCTGGGCCAGCGGGGTGCCTCCTCCGCACGATTTCGTCGACGGCCAGGGGTGGACAGCACGGTGGCGTGCGGACAGCGGCGGCCACGAGCAAAACAACCAAGTGGCACGCTTCCCTTGCTCTGGAGACTGAGGGGAGTGAGGGGGAGAGTGTGGAGCAAGCAAGATGCAGGGATCCATCCAATCGACGATTGGAGCTCGGTTTCGTGGATCGGAGGATGAACACGGGCAGTGCCCACCATGTGCTCGATGAATCGTCTCAATGAAAATTAAATTCAAATTTCTTGAATTTAATTCCATACTTGATTCACAAGTATAAAGCATGGATTTTTGGTAGGGTGCTAGAATTTATTGGATATGTGCAACATGGCACATTTTGTGATTTGGGAAAGATAAAGAAAGAAATGGAATTTGAAATTAGGATTTTTAGAAATATTTTTGGGAGGGAAAAGAATATGAGAACAAAGAGAGAGTGATCACATGTCACCCCTCTGAATTTTGTTTTAAATAAAATTTTTTTTTTCTTAAGAGGATTTTTTTGTGATTTTGTCACAAGATTTTATGTGGGAACTTTTTATTATGTTTCTTTTCTTTTCTTTACATTTTTTTTTAGCAAACACTCCAACACAAACAAGCACAAGCAACAAACATACAAAATAACAAAAGTTTTTGTTGGCCCACAATTTTGACTAATAAACCAGGGTTACAACTTTGAGATGTTACAGAGCTTTCGGCAGCCAGGAACGTTCTAGAGTTCTCACGAACTCACAGCGGGCGAGCCCACCTTGCAGGTAGTATCGATGGCAGCCTTACTAAGAGCATCTCCAACAGCAGCGCTAAAAACAGCGCGCGCCCAAGAAACCGCCGATATCGCGCGCGCGCACCCGTTTCGGCGTCTCCAGCAGCCGCGCTAAAACTCCGCGCGTGGTAAAAAGGGGCCAGCGCGCTGGCCCGAGCGGTACTCCTTGCGCTGAATTTGGGGCGGCCGCTCCAGCGCGCGCGGTCGAAAGGAAATTGCGCGCGAGAGAGAAACCACCACCCGGAAAATTCCCCACTGCTCCCGCCGTCGCCCTCGCTTCGCGTAGCGCGCGGTGCCGCCGGCGAAATTCCGGCGATGGAAGGCGACTCGAGCGTCCCTCCGACCCCGCCCTACGTGCGCGACCCCTCTCCCGTCGGCGCCGCCGCAAACCCTAGCGCGAGCGTGACCAACCCCGCCGCCGGCGCCGCACCAAATCCCGGCGTGGGGCTCGCGCGCGGCCTTTTCACGGCGCCACGGCCGAACTCCGTCGGAGCCGTCGCGCAGGCGCCCGGAGCGCAGCGGCGGAACGTCCTCCCCAAGCGCTCGATTGCGGCGGCGACGACGGTGGCGGCAGCCAAGAAGATGAAGGTGGGCGGCGCCGCTGCGGCGCCAGCGAGCAAGAGGAAGGCGACGCCTGCGCCATTGGCCCCGCCTCCGCCACCGCCACCCGTAGCGCCGGCACCCACGCCGGAGCCGTCGCTTTTTGCGCCGGAGGATGCACATAGGGTGCTTGACGAAATTCCTAGGAGGTACTTTTGTCCATCTTGCTTGACAATTCGCTTTGATTCGTCCCCTTACTTGACTATCTTCAACTTATTTGTAGTTTGAGTGATGACGCATATTTCTCAACAATGGGAGTTGGCTCCAACACTTCACATTGGTCCCAAACCAATGAACTACATGACGATGATCATGAATTTGAAGAAGAAGTGGATGAGGATGGAGAGGGTTTGGTTGGTCCTCCGAAAGGAAGGTCGGTCAACTACACCGTGCAAGATGACCTTTTGCTATGCGAGACATACCTAAATGTGTCTTTGGATGCCTCCGTCGCAACGGCCCAAACATTCAACGCATGGGAGGAAATGGAGTGATGAATGCACCTCCGATGGGCATGGGAGGCATGAGTTTTGGCTCTCTTTTGGGAGGCATGGGACCGTATGGAGGGATGGGCGGCATGGGAGGCGTTGGTGTTACCATGGGAGTACCTCCGATGGGCATGGGAGTACCTCCAATGGGCATGGGAAGCATGGGTGCATCTCCAAACATATTTGGAGCATATGGTGGGATGGGCACCATGGGAGGAATGGGTACACCGCCGGTTAACTTGGGTGCAACCATGGGTAGAGGCAATACTTCGGATGGTGCATGTGGAAATAGTGCAAGCACCGTCCCCGTCAATGATGAAGATGGTTGTGGACAAGGTGAAGAGAAGGAGGAGGAAGAAGAGGGGGTGGAGAAAGAAATTGGAGAGAAATAAACTTGTTGTATGCACTTTGGTGAATTTGTGCTATGAATTTGCTATGTTGCTATTGTGCTATGTTGCTATGGAATTTGCTATGTTGCTATTTAAATGTGCTATGTTGCTATTTTGCTATGGAATTTGCTATGGCGCTGCTCGCGCGCGCTGCATTTTAGCGCGACTGCTGAACCGCGACAGCGCCGCGCTACATTTTATAGCGCGTCTGCTAAAGCAAAACTGGCGACGCGCGCGAGAAATCGCAATTCTGGCGCCGCAAAAAAAATTTAGCGCGCCGACGCCTAGCGCTGCTGCTGGAGATGCTCTAATGATGACATGGACCTCAGGATGCAGGCGGACGCGCCGTTGGACATCCGCGTCCGTCCGCCTCAGTCCGCAAATGCTAATCAGGTTTTTAGCGGACGCCGCATCCGCATGTTATGTTTACCTCCGCATCCGACGGACAGAGCGGACAAGCCGCCGCCCGCTGCATCGTTCGAGTACTGCATCGATGGGGATAGATGGCAGACCTGTCCCGCTGGTATTTTTCCCTCCTCTGCGTCCACCTCCTCTGCCGGATTCTTCCCATCCTCGGCCGTATTCTTCTCCACCACCGCGGCGCCCATCTTGCTCAGCATGCGGCGATGGAAAGGTTAGCCGGGGTAGCCTAGGCGCAGAGGGGAAGGAGCTGGCCGGATACAAGCGGGGTGCAACGGCGACGGGCGAGATGCAGCAGGTCAAGATCTGGGCGGAGACGTGCGGCGCCGGCCTGACGGCGGCGACTCGCGTGGCGGCGTCTGGCTGCAGTTTTTTTTTTCCATCGAGGGATTGAGATGAGCTGTGTTTTTTTTCCTAGCGGACGAGATAGACGGCCTGAGGCGGCCGCGTCCGTGATTCCGTTCCAATCTATAGCTGGCCAATCGTGCCGCACGGCACGGCACGTCGCGTGCCGAGCTCGGCACGGCCCACGAGCGGCACGGTTGCATTCGTGCCGTGCCGGCCCACGGGCTGCGGCCAGAGCTCGAGCACGAGCACGCCGGCACGCGACGGGCACGGCGGCACAGCACGGCACGGTCGGCCCACGTAGGGCCCGGCAAAATGGAAAAAAATAAAAAAATAAAAAAGTAAAAAAAATAAAAAAAAATGGGGGCACAGGTGATATGATTTTAATACTTTTTATTCAGCTAGCAAGCCGCCTCATTAAAACTTTACAGTCCCGTTAGGTACCCTGCAAGGAACAAGTGTGCGTCTGAAACTTGCTGCACTCCGACTTAAAAAGGAAAATTACAAAGGTGGCCATGGAGCTCATCTCTCCAACGTCTGTGACCTCGCCAGCCGGTGCGAATTGACGTGCCGTGCCAAGTGACCGATACCGCACTTCAGGGGGCAGACGAGGATCCTGTTGCAATCCGGCCAGTTACACAGCGTTTGGTGTATCTTCGTGCCATCTTCGAGTGTCTCAAGACGATACTCGAAATGACCCTCCACCCACACCCATGAGGTTCGCCGCCTCATCGGCTCCGGGATACCCCCATCGGGATGTGGGTTCATGGGGGGAGGTGGAGGCTCCATAGGATGAGAAGTGTAGGATGAGAAGTGTAGGAGGATAAGTGTGGGATGAGTGTGAAAATTTTGTTTCCAATATTTTACAAACTTTGCCTACTAGAGGAGGAGGGGGTAGTGGTCGAGGAGGGGGCGGCGGCACTATTAGAAGCGGCGGCACTACTAGAACTAGCAGCGGATGAGTGATATTCTTGGCTAGTGTGTGGCTGTGGTGTTGATTCCATGTAGGCTATATCTTCGGCAGTAAAACCTAAAGAACCGAGGGGAAAGTTGATCATCGGCTGCGGGATAAACCCTGGGGGATTTGGGTCAAAGGGATCCATAGGATCAGAAGTGTGGGATGAGTGTGAAAAAATCTGTGGGTGAGTAGCCCTATTTATAGCACAAAATGTTGGAGTTTAGGGTTCAAAATTCAAATTTTAAAGAAAAAAAAGCACTCCAATGGTCGGCCGTGCCGAACCTGGGCCTCGCGTGCCGCTGGCGACGCGTGCCGCACGGTCGGGCACGGCCCGACAGGCCTCCAACGGTCGCTGCGACCCTCCAACGGTCGTCTGCTGCGCCGTGCTTCGCGTGCCTTCGCGGGCCGGGGCCGTGCTTCGCGTGCCGTCGCGGCGTCGCCGTGCCTAGGCGGGCCGTGCCCGTGCCCGTGCCGTGCCGGGCCGTGGGCCAGCACGATTCTGGCGTGCCGTGCCGGGCCGGGCCGGCCCGCGTGCCCCAGCTCGGAGCTGGGCACGAGCACTAATGGGCCTCGTGCCGGAACGACACGATTCGAGACGTGCCGGGCCGTGCTTGGGCCGGGCCAAAAACAGCGTGCCTCGTGCCGGCCCGTTTGGCCCGGCCCGTTTGGCCAGCTATATTCCAATCACGCGGCCAGTCCGCTAAGCCGTTTGGGCTTTTGGAGCGGCGCGGACCAAGCGGAAGAGCGGAATCCGCCACCGCCTGCATCCTGACATGGACCGTGGAAGCCAGCTCTGTCTGACGAACTTTGTACGTGATCGTGCACTAGGAGGCGATATATACAGTAGTCTCTACTATATAATACGGCTTGAGGAGGTGTTGGTACGTTTTTTAGATTTCCGATTTTAGCCTTGCTCCCTTCCAATTTTTACACAATATGCCACCGCCAAGTGATTCCACCGGCAAAATCAACCAATCTCGGCCGCCGGCCTCGCAGAGGTAGCCGCGCTCTGCTCCTCAACAATCGCCGGCGCGCGAGGCAAGCTCGGCAGCCGGCCTCCTGCTGCTCGCGGTGGTCCGGGCCCCGACCTCCGCACATCCGGCGCTGGTACGTCTTCGCTCGCTCTGCTGTCTGCTTGGGCAGCCCGCGGAGGCGCGGTTCGGGGCGTCGTACCGGCAAACGACGCAGGCGGATGCTCCCGGTGGCTGCAGCAACACGAGGACACGGGGGGACGCGGTCGACGGCGGCCGGACTGAGAGCAACGGGACGGACAGGCATCCACGCGCGCGCGGCTTGGCCGCTTGGGGACGACGTTGACGTGGACGCCGACGGGAGGACTTTCCGGGACATCCACCCGTCGCCCGCGCCGCCGCCGCTGCGGCAGCCCTCCTGGGACGTGGCCAGCCAGCGCTCGCCGTCCGCTGCTGTAGACGGCCGTCTCGGTGAAAATCGATCCCCAAGCCCACCTCCCACGGGTGCAGTGGGACGCTGGGCAACTAGCGCGCCCACCTGCAGGACTCCTACCCCGCCTTAGCAAGCGCGTGGCCGGTGGGTCGTGCGCCACACGGGCATGGCCTGAGGTGAAGAAGATGTGATGACAGGGCCGCTCCATGGTCGATTCCATGCGCGTGAGGGATCAGAGGAACTTGGCAGATCAGCTGAACAAGCAAACTGAATGCCACACAGGCTTAAAACCCTAAACCCTTTTTCATATTCGAGATGCTTCTTCCCTATATCTACATGGATTCACAATCAGTGTGCCGTAGCAACGCACGGGCACTCAGCTAGTATATATTATACTGCACGATAGCTTAATTACATGGGAAGGAGGAGGTGTCCTCTCAATTGGATGCGGAATCCATCACCGCGTCTCTCTCCTCTTTATCTCAGGCACACAGGAGACCCTCACCGACGAGCGGGCTACGCACGACGCAGGCCCCGCATATCAGGGACGGTGGCTGCGTCAGCTCAGACGGCGGGTACAAATTTCACATGGACGGCCAGGATCCACCAAAGCAGCTGATCGGACGTTGGGGAGCACACATGGCCTGGGAAGCGGGGGTGCCATGCGGCTCTATTTCTTTGAGATAATACTAGCTGAATGCCCGTGCGTTGCTACGGGATATTAAAAAAAATTATGTACAGTGATAAAACAATTGTCCTAATAAAATCAAGAAGATGCAAAACGACATGACAGAATTCCAGCTCCCGCGACTTAGGGTTCCGCCCTCTCGCCGCCGCCGCCCCCAGGCCTTCTCGCCGCCGGCCACCTCCCCCCCGTGTCGCACCCAGGCGACACCGGGGGGCGCCTCCCCTCGCCACCAGCGGTTTCCCCCTCCGCGCCTCTCCCCGCCGCTGCCGCGGCGGTGGCGGCCTCCCCGCTGCCACACAACTGGCGGCGGGGGTGTGCTCCTCTTTGCTCTGGTGGTGCCGGCGGAAGGTCGACGCGGCTGGGACGCCGTCGGCCGGCTCGTCGGTGCGTGGTCCTGCCGGGTGGCGACCCTCCTTTCCAGCGGCGGTGGCGGCGGGTTTCGGTGGGCTTCTGCGGCGCGGTGCCGCGGACTCCCGACGACGACCTCGGCGCGACGACGATGGAGGTGAGGCCCCGCTCAACCCGGTGGTGTGGCCTCTGTAGCTACAGGCGGCGGATCTAGGCTCGTCCTGGGCTTCGGTCTGGGCGGGCCTGCAGATCCGGGCCGGCAGCTACAGGCGGCGTGGCATCGCCTGGCTGCTGTGGCCGCCTGGCACCGCGGTGGTGCCGGCGTTGACCGGCTTGGCGGCGGTGGATGCGGCTCCTGGCTGCACGGCTGTGCGGTGCCGGGATGCTTGACGCTTCAGAGGCGACGTTGAGGTGGTGTGGCAGCGGCAGAAGGTGCATGCGCCGGCGATGTGCTGCTCCAAGGCCATATGGGCAGGGAACACGTGCACGACACTCCGGATGAAAATCCGGCTCCTTTCGGCGCCGGCGATGACGGCGCTTGCGGGCGTCGTTTCCCTTCATGGAGGCGTCGCTGAGGAGTGTCCGCACCTCCCTCGCCCTTTCCGGTTGTCGTCTCCAGGCGAAAGCCAAGATTCGAGTTCGGATCGGCGATGTCGGCATCTTTGATGTCGTACCTCTGTTGAGTGCATCGCTTTTTGAGACACAAATTGGAGGAGCACATTGGTTCGGGATGGTTCTATCTGGTGTTTGTCGCTGCTCCAAGTTGTACATCAGGGGCGCAATGTACGCTGCTGTTGGTGCGTCCAAGATGATGCCTTTCTCCGGACAGTCCGAGTCCCACTACCCACTCGCCAATCTCGGGCACTCAAGGGTGGTTGGTGCGTCGACGAGGGAAGTTCAGTTGAAGGGATGGTCTTTGGAGGTGTCCGGCGATGGTCGAGACGCGGCTTTGTTGTTCGGTTTGGGGCGAGGCCCTCTTTGCGTCGTGTTTGTAGTGTGTGGTTGCTAGTCTTCGGATTAGTGTTGTATGCCGAAAGGCATTGTATCGGCCGTCGGCCTCTCCTTCTTTGAAACAGATACATCTAGCTTGGATGTATCCTTAAAAAAAAACGACATGACACATGTCTTCTATTCATACATGGATAAATACCTATTCCCTCTCCAACTTCTTTCCTTTTTGGTATGGCTCCACTAAGGAGCTTCGGGCGGAGGACGGCGCGGAGAAGCTGGGCGCGGTGGAGAAGAGGGCGCGGGAGCCGATGATCGTGTGGGCACGGGCGTCGACGGGCGCCCAAAGGCGAGGCCGTGCGGACGCTCGAGCACGGCCGAGCAAGGGAGACCGGCATGGAGGAGCGCGGCAGAACTCGTTATTAAGAAAATTACTCAAGTTGAATTAACTTAAATCATATATGAAGTATTGTTCGGGTGCAGAACTCGTTTTTTAATCTCAGAATGTCTTTGCACATCTCTATTCCCCTCATAATGCGTCAAGTTTTTTGCACATTCCCAAAAAGTAAATAAAATTTGACACCACATTAAGACCTCTAATCTAGTACTCCGTAGGAGTATCTGTTAAGTAACAGCATAGCAATTATTAGCCTATTATGGATACGTCAAGTTTTTTGCACATTCCCAAAAAGTAAATAAAATTTGACACCACATTAAGACCTCTAATCTAGTACTCCGTAGGAGTATTTTTTTTTTTTTTTTTTTTGAAACCGAAGGCAAAAGCTTTGCCTTACCCATTTATTAAGCAGAAGGTGCCCGGTTTATTATGGAAGAAACCGGGCGAAAACCGTACAACAACACAACACAACCCACGGGGCGAAGCCCCACAACCTCGAGAAACTAGAGCCAAGCTCCAAACACCACTCCGCAACGCGGTCAACCATCCACCCAAGCCGGAGAGAAGAAGCCGTAACTGCTATGGGAGGGCAGCTACGGGACGCTCCAACGTAGACGAAAGCGACGAACCACCAGGAGCCCCGACGACGACGACCAACACCGCGAGCAACCTTGTCGCCCACACGACACAAAGGTGGAGCACCCGCGATGTTGCAGAAAACTCGGAGCCGCCGCCCCGACATCCACCTATCCGTCACGCCCTGCGCAATCCACCTGGACCACCTTCCGGGGCCGCCGCCCCGACATGCCACCGCCCACACTCGAGCCACGACGCCGCACGACTCGGCCACCCACAGCCCAAGCTGCACCAGGTAAGTCGCTCGCAGACCACGGCCGTCGTACCAGCATCCGGGGCCGCCGCCCCGGCCTAAAAGGCAACCGCTGCTGCCGCTGCCCGAGCAGCCCCGACAGCCTCGCCGCCAGCACCACCTTCCGGGACCGCCGTCCCGACATATCACCGCTCGCAACCGAGCCACGACGCCGCACGAACCAGCCACCCGCAGCCCAAGCTGCCCAGGGAGAGCTGCTCGCAGACCACGGACGTCGTACCAACATCCGGGGCCGCCGCCCGGCCTAAAAGACAACCGCTGTTGCCTCCGCCACACCAGCCTCGACACCCTCGCCTCCACCTCCCGCAACCACAGGTCCCTCCGGCCGGTAACACTTCAAGAACGATGCCCCCAAGGGGAGCATGACGCAGGACGCCACCATCGCCTGATCCCGGAGGATCTAGGGTTTCCCCCGAAGTGGCGCGGGCAGAAGGCAAGCAACGTGACTCGACGGTGCCTCCAAGGAGGGAAACGGCGCCCGGAGGCATCGCCACCGTCTGCGCCGGGAAACACCCGCAGCAGCAGAGCTTTCGCTCGACGTTGACATGCCAAGAACCTGCCCGCGCAGCCCGACCGGCCCGCCTCCACAACCACCACCACACACCGCAGCATCCGTCGCCACCATCGACGCCCTGAGCCCAGGACCATCGCCCCACGGACAGAACGCAGCTCACCGCCAGCGGGCCCGCCAGCACCCAGATCCGGCCCGCTCAGGCCCATCGCGCCTGCAGCCGCCGCAAAACGCACCACATCGCCGACCCGCCGCCGCACCCGCCGCAGGTCGCCCGGCCCCCGCCGGAACACGCCCTGCCGGCCACCACCGGGGTCCAGGGCCGCCGCCCTGGCTTGCCGCGCCGCAAGCGCCTGAGACGACGCGAGGTCGTCGAGCCGGGCCTCCCCATACCACCTTTTTTGGCAGCAAGGGGCCCGCCGCCACCGCGGCATGGCCGGCGGCAGCGGCGGCAAGGAGGCGGCGGCGCGGGGGAGATCCCGGCGGCGAGACGTGGGGAGCCCTCGGGTCGCCCTGGGCAGGACGACGCGAGAGAGAGAGAGGTCTAACGACTAGGAGTATCTGTTAAGTAACAGCATAGCAATTATTAGCCTATTATGGATACGACTGCCTTAATTCGGGAACAACAAACGCACTGGATCAAGAGCCGCTCATCAAACCCAGCAATTTAGAAGGTGACGGCAACGCGCGAGTAGCTGGTGGAAACTGACGGTCTTCAAGCAGCGAAGCTCCTGGCTCCTGGGAAAAGTCTGGTAGGCCGAGGGTGTGGTGGTCTGGTGGAGGATCCGGTTGGTGTCCACCGGTGATGCAGATGACAAGCGGGTTCTCCCTGTAGACGCCACGATGGCGTTGAGGACGTTGAGGTGGCCGACGGTGAAGGTGACGTCACAGGCGTACCCGGCGTTGCGCTCGTTGCAGCAGCGGATGGGTAGCAGCGTGAGGTTCAAGTCCCAGGTAGAGCCACAAGGTCGAACACCTGGTGGGCGTATGCGGCAAAGTGCGATTGAGGACGGAGTCTCCTATCTGCAAGCAGGGCGTTGTTCCTCTTCTGCTTCCGCCGCTCGCGCACAATGGCCTTCAAGGATCGGGTCGGGGCGGAGCATGCCGGAGAGGGACGAATCGGGGCTGAGCTCGCCGGCGACCAGGGACTTGCTGGGGCGGACGGCGCTGAGCATGGATGGGGCGGGTTTGAGCGCTCCGGCGAGAAGATCCCACGGCCGGGGTAGCGCCGACATCGGTGCCGCCCATGGCAGGTGCGTGCCGGATGGGGAAGAGGTAGCTATTTTCTTCCTGCGGTCAAAAGAAAAAGCGAACCGGTACAGAGGGATTGCGGGTTGATTTCCAACTTCCTGAGGGACTAAAATGCAAAAACGGCGACGACGTACCACAGTCGTTTATCTATATCTTTATTACTAGCACACATGACCGTGCGTTGCAACGGGAGAAAAAATTGCAATGAGATATTATGGGAAAAGAAGAATTGTTGCAACACAACTAATGAAGGCATGCATGTTTTGCAATACCCAGTTCTTCTCATTCTCCCTATTTAGGAAAACAAATCCCACTATATAATGATATAAAACATGGGTTATTCCACATAGTGAAAGTGGATGAGAACACATGGATTATTCCCAGATTGAAGAAGATTTTACCCTGCATACTATCTCTCCTCTGACGTGTACGCTTTGTTGAGAAACAAACATTCATGTTTTCACCATTTTTCATACATTCATTTTATATTTAATTCATTCAAATGTACTCATATAACCTGACAGTGTTAAAAGATCAAAATGTTTGATCAATTTCACTGTTTAGACCAGAGGACGAAATTAAAAATTCACAAAAACTGAGTGGGAGAGAATAAATTAGTCTTTGCACAAGGAAAAATTAATTGACCTGGTGATCAAATAAGCAAGAAAAAAATGTCAGCATCAGTAAAACCCCCCTACTTTTCATGTCAACTTTGGTGTCAGCAAGAGAAGAAACAATATATACCTTCAAAAGTAGATTCTTAGTCAAAGTAGCAACTAAATTCCCCACATTATTGGCCTGCCATGGTGGAAGTTCACTATATCAAGCAGAAACCATCTCAGAATGAAGCAGAAACTCCACCAAGCTCGCGTCCAGCTCCTCCGTTGTCAGACGACACTCTTGCACTATTGAACATCCACACAGATATATATGTATGACCATGCGATGCCGTACAAGAAAACCTACAAGGCTGCAACATGACAATTATTCAGCATCTGAAAACACGGTGTGCTACAATAATGAGCAAGTAAATAACAGAGAATATTTTGTAAAAGGACACACCGCTTCGTCCTCATCCCTTTCTACAGTGTAGAGAGGCGACTCGAGGGCGACCAGAAGTTTCCAGTCTCTCGCCGGCGTGGTCGCCGCTCCCCTCCGCCTCCGGTCGCCGCTTCGGCACCGCGAGGTGGGGGGGAGCTCCGGCCTCCGTCCGGGTGTAGTTAGGTAGTAGTAGTAGGCTTGCTTGCCCGGCGGCGCGGTCGCAGGCGGTGGCGATGGCGTGGCGGTGTTTGGGCGTTTTGGTGCTTCCCTCCTGTCCCCGCTCCGGCCGCTGCGCCGAGGAGGTAGTGGAGCTTGTCCGTCGGGTCGGGCCTATGCCCTTGTTCCTCTGTCTGGCCGTGGCGGCATAGGGAGGAGCTCGGGGTGGGCGGCGATCCCGTTTTGGTGCTGGTGGTGGTGGAGGTCTCCGTCTTCGACGTGTGTGCTCTGGACGGCCGTGGTGGCGAGGGGAGCTGCGTCGGGAGGTGTGGTGTGGGTGGCGGTGGCTGGCCTGGGCGGAGCTGCGTCGGCTGGTGGTTCGGTGGAGCTGGGGAAGGAGCATCGTGGCCGTGTTCGTTCATTGGGTCTAAGTTCCGGCGCGCGGCGGCGGACGACTCCTGCGGCCCTCTACTCTTCGTGGCGGTGCTCTTCCCTCGGTGGCTGGAGGTACGGCGACGGCGGCGACGACCAAGCTCTTGGGTGAAGACGACGGATCCGATTGTGATTCATTCAGTGTACTCTGGGTGCTTTGTGCAAGTTTGCGGGGTCCTTGTGTAATTTTCTTTCTTTTCTGGATCTTCTTGTAATTTGTACTGAGTACTCTGCTTTATAAATCGGATCTTCCCTCAAAAAAAAAAAAAAGAATATTTTGTAAAAGGCTGTTACATTAGTGCATCCTCGTAACAGCCCAACAAAATGTAGCATCTTCTGAGCAAATATTGGAGGCAGAATTGGCACTACTGTTCGCTGCATTTAGCCCCTCGAATAAGTGCAGTCGCATGTCCCTTTGACCGTGTACTCACACAGTGCACAGCGAAGCAGCTGGCTGAATTCACCGTGATAAATATTTCCTTCCTTTCTGGAGCATTCGAGTGAGAGCCTTGGTGTACATCTATCAACAATTACTAATACTCTGAAAGAGCAGGCAATTTCCTGCGGAGCAGGTTCCCGTGTACATGCGGCTGAAGCTAACACATGATCGTCTGTTCAAAATTCTACATTGAGCAACCATACAACATACCCAGGTGCGCAACTGACCAACGCTGCTCCTACTGCTCTACATGTTAGAATCATCAACCATCAGCGATTATCAGCTCATCGAGACATCGAGCATTAAGTTTGTACAAATTTAAATTGCAAGACTCGCTTTCACTGAGCACTGCAGAAAACTATCTCAAAGGCAGATAAACTACCTTCTCCGCTCTCATCTCTCTCACTGCCTCCCTTCACCATCACTGCTCGAAAGGCCTACGCGCCGCCTGCAGCCAGTGTGGCTGTGTTGAGGATGTAGTCCGGCGGGCCGGTCAGCCACTTAGCCCTCGCGCCGCGGAGTCGCAGGGTGGAGGCAGATCCAGGCCAGATTCCCTCCCCGTGCGTTGGAGACGCGCGCCTGTGAGGGGAGGAAACTACCTCGTCGTCCGGTCGCCTTCAAGTCTGCGGTGGCGTCGTGGGGAACCGTTGTCTCGACGTCCGGTCGGAAGACCGCATCTCCCCATCTCCCTGTTGCTGCTCCCGACCCTCCTTCTCCTGCGACAGCACTCGAGCTTGCGGTGGCGGAAGACCATGCCGACACGGAGGAGTAGGGAGAAGGCATGCGGGAGGTGGGGATACCAGGCTGGTCTCGGTGTGTGGGCCGGCGAGGCGGTGAACCAGCACCAACACGGCGGCCGCTGCTTCCCTGTCGGTCGCCGCCGCTCAAAGGAGAAAGGGGATCGGGTGGAGGTGGGTGGACTGAGATGCAAAAGTGTTGTTTCTATGGACTGCGGGTTGATTTCTTACTTTCCGAGGGACTAAAACGCAAAATCGCCGCGACGTACCACCGTCGCGTAAGGATATTATATAGTAGAGAAGAGATAGAGATTAAAGGGGAGTTGGTGTCCGTAGGTTGGTACGTCCAGCTCCCCCGCTACATGTTTAGGCCTTTGTTGCGCTGATCAAACTCGTGTCAGATACAAACTCTGGCTGCAGTCACGTACGCTCCTCGGCCACCTAGCAGACTCGCCAGAAAACGACCGAAGGGATCCTAGGCCCAACACATTAGTTATGTTTCGGGCCGTCCCAGCTCCGGTCTAGATTTTGTGCAAACGACCCAGCGGGCTGCAATCCATCTGATCTGGCCAGCACGCATCAGTATATCGTAAGACCCTTTGAAAAAAAAAAAACACTGGAATCAATCCATACAGCTCTCGATACAAAGTGTACGGGATGATTTGTGTGTGATTTGGACCACTTTTTTTTGCGTACATCTAGGAGAAGCTTTTATTTAAAAGTACGTTTCTTATGGTGTTAATGAAAAGCAAATACATGTATATATTTAAAAACCAACAACTGAACTGGCCGAACCAATATTCCGGCCGGTGATCTGTCGAACTGAGATGCTCACTTGGTTCGGTCACCAATCAAGTTTTTCACACTAAGGCTTCGGTTGCAGCATGATACATCAACCTTATTTAGCATTTCGCTACTGGCCCCAAATTTTAAGATGCATCCCTACATTCTGCCTTATTCGTAAAAGGACTTAGCGTCACGCGGCGGATTGGGCCGTACGAGACGCCTGATGTGACAAGCCAGGATGGGTGTAGGGGAAACGTCCAGGGAGCGAGTGTGGAAGTTGTGCAGGTGAATGCCGTCAGTTCACTAAGACAAGGCGACGCACTATGTAGGCCGAAGGTCTCCGAGCTAGGCATCATGCAGGAGAATTTGGGGTAGGGAAGGGGAGGTCGGCGATGAGAGCGGAAGGAATTAGAGAGAAGGGTGGTGCCGATAAGGAGAAATAGGAACAGAGTCGTCCATTGGTGGAAGGTAAGGACAGGGAGACACCGCAGCTACAAGGTTGATGCAATATGAAAGTTAGATGACGGGAACAGGTCAACCCGTAGCAACGCACGGGCATACTGCTAGTTACTAGTAATTGTGCACGTGCAATGCACATTTTTTTGTATGTTGAAAATACATAAAAAGTTATATACATATATTATATTAAATGAAAATTCATATATGACAAGCTAATGATGATATATAGACATTATATTGCAGTCACAAAACCGTGCAATGCTTTCAATCTTTTGCATTATGTTTTACTCTGCAGGTGTTACCAATCTTTCAAAGTGCAGTGTATCATCAGCCCATGGGCAACACATAATTCAAATCAAAGTGCAGTGTGACCAATCTTTCATTTGGGCGCCTACAAATTAAATGTTTGCCGTAATAAATTTGATGGCAGACAATTACATACAGAAAACGTCAACTGGCCATCAGTTAGGTTGGGACATATGTTGTTTACATACGTAACCAATCATCATTACTTGATTTCCATCATTTTATTCCATAAATTTTGTTGTGCGTATTTAGTTTAAACAGAAGAGAACAAAAAAGACATCGGCAATATCTGCGGTAATCTAATCTAACTAGGTAGAAAGCGCAACTTGCCGCGCGAGACAGATCTCACATCATTCCAAACCCCCGATAATCCAAATGGTAGATAACATTGGACTCAGACATTATAAGTCATTACACAATAATACAGAAAAGGAGATGGCCTTGAGCTACATAGAGGTTCTGAATACGTAGGTACAGAAGTGAGAAGACAGACTTCGTGGTTTTCTAGCCTTTAGGAATCTTGTGGAAGGTCCTGACTACCGAGTGAGAACGCTAATCATGCTGACATACCAAATCTCGAGGCAGAGCACGACGGCGGACTCCAGCGACAGCTTGACGAATGTCCACATCTGGTGAAATAAAGTTATTGGAAGTGTCTGAAGTAAGACCTGCTCCAACAAAATACCATGTTGAGAAAATCTTGACTTTGTAGGATGATATATCTACACTTCTACAGACTGTACATAATGTTCTTCTCGCTGCCTCTTGGCAATGATACTTGGGCATTCAAATTTGTACATACTTTATGGTAATTATGAACCAATAATACACAGTGATGATGAAGACACGTTGATTTTTATAATGGCATTATATTATATTTGTAACCACTGCCTAAGAATAAGAGAATGTACCAGCGGACGTAGTTGGAGGATGTAGCCACGGTAGTGGCAGGCAGAAAAAGGAGCTCGAGGCGAGCTGGCGGCAGCGGTGGCTAGGGAGGGGGTCGCAGTGGGATGGCATGGTTGGCGCAGAGGCATCGCGTTGTTCCTCGTCTCATCTTGCTCCCACCTCCCCTTTTTCCAATACAACCTGAAGATAATGAAATGGTGGTGGTAAAACAAACATAATGTAGAAAGGCTGCTTGAGTCAAAAGATTGGAAACAAACATATGAGCAACATAATATAGAAAGGATAGGTGGACCATGAGTGAGTCAAGATGTAGTGGCAGACTATCAAAAGGAATCTGGCAGAAATCATATGAAGAATGTGCCAGTAACACATACAGATTCAGAAGCCACCAAGGTCATCTTTATTTTCAGACAAGTCGCCATAGGAGTGCAGGAATAAAAATGAGTTGCGACAGAACAACTAAGATTTTCTTGGAATAAGAATATGTTGTAGGTGCTTCAAATCTGGTATTTCAGCTGCAGGAGACCAGTACAAAAACATTCCCGGAATGGATAATAGAGAAACCTACAAAAGTTAGCCAGCAACCAGATCAGTTTGTTGATTACTAAAAGCGATGATCAGTAATGAATACAATCAAGGTATAAAGTACGTGCTAGGCTAGCAACAGAAAAAGAAGGAACTTCTACCATCGAGTTGAATTGGAATGTACTTGGCATCTTGTACAATTGTTCTATTTTCCAACCACTTGAAAACCCCCTTCCGCTGCAAGATGGAAGTAAACCATGCAAAGGTTGTCAATTTAATGTATCTAAATTAGCAATCGATGCATCCAGTATCTAACATATACACACATTCAAGATGAAAAGAGTACTCACTTGGTAACGCACGTATGTAAATACATGCTAGTAATGATCTCTTCGGCACAAAGGAAAAATGGAAGACTGAAATAAAAAGGAGCCTTGGACAATGCCTTGGGCTACATCATCTCCCATCAACTCCGAGCTGCAAAACAATTAAGCAGAAAGTTAGATGACCAACTGTGGTACTATCAATGTTCATGTGAGAATAGTCTACCAAGAATTAGAAGACACCAAGCATAAAGAGAAGATGCGAGCTCTGTTCCTCTCAGGATTTTAGTCAACCATATAACCAGAAATATAAAAAACATTGTGTAGTTTTTATTACAAAGAATATATGCACACAATTGAAAAGATAAATCTTAAACAAAAATAAGAGCAAGCACATTATATTAAACAACACGACATCCAGGGAAACCATGTAGTGCTTCATAGGGCCCAACTAATAGCCATCATCTCTCAAAAGAACCGACAAACATGAGGAAAAAAAGAGGAGAATCGACCTTTACCTCATCATAGTGGTAACAGAGATGAGAGACTGGAGTGAGAGAAGGCTCCTGCAAAGTAAATCCATATTGAGCAGAAAATCCATGATGTGTGCAATTAGGGGCACAAAAAATCCTTATGGAGTAAATCCTTATGGAGTAACATGTAGGAAACGCCTAACAGAGGCAAACATAATACTGGGTAGGAACAAAAGAAGTAACCTGTCAATAATAGCAGCAGCATATCACTGGATAATTAACAAAGAGAACAAAACTATTAATAGTCATTGGGCTAGCACATGACGCTTTAAACTAATGGAAGGGATATTATGCAATGACAGTGTAACAACACTTTGGAACACTGGCAGTAAGCAGGACCTGGTAGGGATCAAGACCATGCCGCAGTGCATAAAGCTTACTCCTGATGATAAAGAGCTGCAGCAAAGCACAACGCCAGGCCATGGAAAAAAGAGTGCCACCAGCGCAATGATCCATCTTTTGTTCCCATCCACCGTCTCCATCCTTTGGATGTGCAGCCTGTACATCATACATGCATGAGCGGGTGGGTAAAAAAATTAAAATGTTTCTGGCCAAGTACATAGAAATACACAAAGTAAGCCAACGAATCTACAGAGCAAACACGACCAGACAAGAAATTATAAGCTGAAGGCCGACACACAGGAACAGCAGAATGCAAATTGGGAAGCTGGTCCACCTACCATGTTGATCTTGTAACTAAATCCTAGAAAGAGCTTGATTTTTAACTATACTTCATATGTGTTATGTATTTAACCAGCAATAACGTACAAATAAATGGTATTGAAATTGAGTTCTGCATCCCTTCTCTGGTTACTCCGTTCTAGGCCCCAAACTACTATGTATTTAACCAGATTTAGAAGCTTACGCCTCACTATTCACATGGATAACTAAAAGGTTTGCAGAGAAGTATATTTCTAACATAACAGGCAGCAAAATTCTTTTCTGAAGGCATGGAGATATAAGCCTGTTGGATATATCACAAAATGAACGTCACATTAAACCTTACAGGCTGAGACAACATTCTCAGAGCGATACAACAATGAAACTACAAAATTACTATCGTAAACCTAGAACCATGCCAGTGTGTTAATGTTAACCCAAGCTAAAGCTTTGTGAATATAAGCCTAGAAAAGGAAACAAAAACTGTCGGTTAACTAAGTAAATGCTATTGCACTAAATAAAGTTAGTACTGCTATAATAAATTTTCAACTAAACAATCACAACAATTAACATGAAGAGAGTGACATAATGACATAATGTGCATACTTGTCAGAGAGGCAGATGTTCAAAGGATTGTTAAATTCGGAGCAACAAAGTCTGGTTTTTTATACAGAAAGAGGGTGCATTGTCCAGATAAGCCAAGGATAGGCAAAGGAAAATAGTTGATTCAGATAAAATATTAGCCTCGGTGGCCAGCATCGGATATGGAAGATGTGAATATCGAGCGAGGTCAGCATGGTGGTTTACATGTTTGCTACCACCAATCCCACTCTATTTTAGTATGTCAAGTGATTGTTCCATCTGTTGTATGGATGGTGAAACAGTGTAGACTAAAAACTCCCCCCTCTATGCACATCTATTGAATCTATAATGTGCTTGATGTTCTGAGAGCATACAAAAACTGGAATCGGTCGATGATGTACCAGGAGTGTCCACTTGAGAGCCCTGCTGTGTAGCCATGCTGCTGAGCGTAGAGCTGAGGCTCCTGTGGATGTTCACTATTGCCTCAAGGTGAGAAGCATGCCTTAAATCTGCAAGCAGTAGTTGGTTAGGAATGGTCAGTACCACGACGATGTACCTTGAGTGTGATAGGCTAGTTTGCAAGTGGCGCAGCTGTAGCCATCCATAGTCTGTGTAGTGGCACATGTGCTGAAAGAATTCAAGAAATTTTGTCACAATGCGATATGAGTATAGCGAATGGTGCATCGGTTCAGTTGTCACTTGTCAAGGTAGTAACTAACCTGCAGGATGTGTGGGAACATGGTAGCATCATAGGCGCGGTGAGCAACCTCAGGCTGCCAAACAAGAGAAGCAATGAGATAGTCAGTCATCACATATCCAGAAAGAGGAGCGGACGCTAGCCTGCCACTACAAAGATTCATTCACTTTACCATCTTATCATTGAACGGCCAAACCCCCACCATTTTACCAGATCTAACTCTACCTAGGCTCAGTCTTTGTAGGCAAGTAGCTAAGTTCAATCGTAGCGACGCACACATCGATTCTCGGTACTCGTTGCAAGAAGAGAACGCCTTTGGGCTCTGGGTTACAGGCTTACAACAGCTCTAGTCAAATCCTACGCATGTTATTCCTTTTTCCGACCGCATCTAGAAATCCATCACATAAATATAAAACATCCATTGGTACCTGTTAGCGGGAGAGTAGTCTGGATGCTTTAGTTTCGCATACTCCCATCCAATCGCTGCATAGACCAAGAGGAAAATCCCCCAAATCAGCTCACCCGCTTCACTGGATAGAAGAAAGAAGCAAATCAAAATCCATGAACACAAACCTGTACAGCAGTGGGAAGCTCGACTGTGCCCAGCGACTTCCTCCCGGCTCCGCGGCGGCCTAGGCGTCACCTTCCTCAAGTTGTGCGGCAGCGATCTGTGGAGCACAGCGGCGGCAAGAGCACGGGAGCGCCCTCTCTTCTTTCATAATAGGAAGGCGCCGGCAGGAGCTTGGAGGCGCAAATCTTCGCTAGATCTGCACACTCCGTTGCTCTTCGCCCAGCTCTTCCGCTGGTCTTTCCCGAGTGGACCGCCACCACCGGCAGTGTCGCTGAGTGGACCAGCAGTAGCATTCAGCTCAGCCGGCGGCTCGAGACGGAGGAGGCGAGGGAACAGAGGGATGGTGGCGAGGGGGACGCGTAGAAGACGGCGGCGGTAGGCTGGTCGTAGACGGGAAACCCTAACAGATCGGGGAGAAGTGGTGAGGCCGAAAAGCGAGGCGAGGATGCTCTATAGGGCAGCGCGATGGAGACCTACCGGGCAGGAAGGGCAGGCTGCCGCTGTAGCAGACCGTACCCGCCGGCGACCTCCGCTCCGCCACGCGCGTACGGCCCAAGTGGCGGAGGACGATTCTGCACGTGAAATCTCTATCTTACCCTTGCCCGAACGACGCATTGACAACACATGCCACCGCGTCGCTCGACTCCTCTGAACTGCGACGCGAGGGCGTGTAGCAGCAACGGCTGGCATCTGGGCCCGAAAGCACCTGTCCCCACCTTCCAGCGTCTTACACAGCCACACAGCGTGTGAAAAAATACCGCAGTGCAACAACAGTGTAGCAGAACGGCTCAGATCTTGCCACGCGCTCGATCGGACGGCTGGAAACGCGTTGGTCGGGAGGTGCCCTGGGAGGCCTCCCTTTCCCGCACGTATTGAACAATGGGATCTATTGCTATCCAACGATCATTTTTGTTCCTGAATACATATGCTAGTATCATAACTTCTCTTATTATTTTTCCCAGCTCGTCTTCCTACACAATTTGCCGCAATAAACCCAGCTGCACAGCTTAGCATGCGCAGACTACTTCAGGGCAGCAATCTCGCCGCTCCTTCTTCTCCAAATCTCCTATTCCGGCTGTTGTTACTGTTCCTTCTACCGCAAGTGGCTCATTTTCTGCATTATTAAGAGAAACCGAATCAAGACCACATATGTAGGCATAAAATCTGATATCAGAAACATGGGTTGCCGTATATTGACCATGTAAGGTAAATTCGACGCAAATTCAGTCAGCAAGCCGTAGATATAAAATCTGTTTTCAGTTCGCAGTGTTATGAAAATTAAAATCTAATCTAAGATGCAGGGCAACACGGCTCCAAGCAAGCTTTGAAATGGGTTAAGAACTGAACTGAACCAGGCATTGTGCAGTGCAGACATTTACTGAACAGTGAAGTACAACATCACTTGTGCACGATCACAAATTCTTGGAGTGTAGTAATGTGAAATTAAATAAACATATGGGCAAGGATAATAGTTTGGAGAACAACCTGAAATATCCAAAATTGTACGGAAAACATTTGGAATGTTACCACTTCTGAAGTATCCCATGAATCCTCTTGAAATGCTACCACTCCTGTGAAAGCAATGTACAGATATAAAAATGTAAGTCATTTTTCAGCGAACACAAATAAAGAAGATCAAATTTAAACACTCGCAATGTAAACACTTTCAAGCTACAAATTCAGATGTATGCTTTCATAGAATCAGGTGTAAGCAAAAAGAGTTAAGCTATCAGCAAACTGAAAGGTTATTAAGCTTGCAACAGTAAGATACTAAGATGAAAGCATTACAGAAAACTGGTTCTCCATCACCGGTGAATTCTCACAGAGTTTGATACAGTTTTTATAACTCGCTGAAATTGGTAAACAAAAGAGGTACTTTTTAACAAGATAGTAATCTGATCCAAATTATGGGAGGTAACCCTACAAATACAGTAAGTATATATGACTCATATGTGGAGTACATCCAAATGATACGATCACATGGTCTAGTCAGGTAGATTTGCCGCACTATAAATGTCTGATTAAATATAACAAGAAATGACTGATTTAATATAATAGAGAGACCACTCCATTTTACCGATTATAATCTAATTAACCTATAGATCTTATATTTATGCTTTAGAACATTAGAAGAGTTAACAGTTCAGCAATCATGAAGATAGTAATATAACAGATTAAGACATACCGGCGTGAAGGAAAAATAAACCCGTTTCATCCCTGCAACACATCCCTGTACACAATGTTTTTTGTGCTTTTTCCCATGTCATCAATGTCTTTATTTGGCTTGGCCAAAATCCGAGTGGTTTGCCTTGACACACCCCTGGACAGGGCAACATAAAGCTGGCCATGTGAGAATACTGGCTCCGGGAGGTAAATACCAACATTTGGAATCGTTTGACCCTGGGCTTTGTTAATGGTCATGGCAAAACTCAACCGGATCGGAAACTGCTTCCTCTTGAACTTGAAAGGAAGTGAAATGTCCTCTGAGGGCGACAAAGGGATCCTCGGTATGAACACTCTACATCCAGCATGTTGTCCACCAACAATCTCGGCATCGATTGCATTATCTTGGAATGCTCTAATCATCAATCTTGTTCCATTGCACAACCCGTTGTGAGGGTCAAGATTTCGGAGAAGAATGACATGACAATTAACTTTGAGTTTCAATATATGCGGGGGCAAACCATTTGGAGTGATGGAGTTTAGATAGTCAATTGTGTAGTTGTTGTGTGCATCATCCTCGACGGAGTCAAAGCTATAATATATCTTTTCTCGACCATGAAACCTATCGATCATCTTTTTATTCAGATCGTCCACATATTCATTCTTGGTTGAAAGAATGGCACGTGAGCTCATGTATGACCCGGATGTGGCATTCTCATGAAGCAATGGGAAGATGTCTTCGATAAGCTTATTGACTGGTTCTTCAGTGGGAGCATAAGGAATAACAATGTCATTGGAAGACGTACGTAATCGGCGCCGATCGTCTCTTCTGTCCCTTCACCAATTCTCAGGAGGTACTGGAGAACCACGGGTCAGTCTGTGCCCTCATATTACGCTTGAGGCGTATCTTCCTAACCTTCTCCCACAAATAAGATCTCAGTAGCGTAGTGTCGCAGCAGTGGAACATGGGGTTCCCCTGATGCTGCCAAAGTGGGTCCACCACCGAGGCCCACCAAGAAGATGGACAAGGCAAGGAGTCAAGGTCAGCAGATGAGCCAACTCATCTGCCCTAAGGAAACCCGACAAGTTCGACCACGACATGCTGCAGCTAAGGACCAGGCGACCTTCCGGGGTCACCTGTTACCCGGAGAACAAGGCGAAGTATCCACGGGTCCATGCGCCCGGCAGGCGGCCGGGCGCACCCCCGGGTCCTTTGTCCGTACCGCTGAAGCGATAAGATCGCCAGCTCGTCGGAAGCTGGTAGAAGACTTGCGCGCCAAGATGAAGGTCGCGCCCTGATGACGTTGCCACGAGGGCAGTTGGTGGGGCGGACAGGCTTTGTCCGTCTCACCTTTTGCAAGGGCGGACGACCGCGCCGCCCTCCAGAGAATACTTGGAGGAGAAGGTGCCACGTCTCCTCCAAAGACTGCCGAGGGGTTTTCCCGCCGAAAACCCCTCACGCACCTCGCGTGCCCATGTCGGATCCCCTTAGCCTATAAAAGGAGGACCATGGCACCGAGAGGAGGGAGGAAGCAGATCACAAGCAAGACTAGACTAGGGTTCGGAGGGTAGAGAGAGAGGTGATCTCCCCAGGGCAGGATCTGCTCTTCGTCTACCTCCGGCCGGAATCCTGCCGGGTTCATCCCAGAACACCCTTGTACACCACTCCATGATGAACACTTCAATCCAGACATGCAGGAGTAGGGCTTTTAGCCTCCGGGCGGCCTAAACCTGGGTAACTCCGTGTGTCTCTCTGCGTTGATTACCCGCGTGCCTCGACGAAGAACTTGACGGCCTTGCTCCCGGGTGAGGCGTGTTCCAGCCTCCTTCGCACCCCGTGCCGAACCTAAAAAGGGGGTATCTCTTACTCCTGGTGTCCGTGATCCGAGACACGACATCTGGCGCGCCAGGTAGGGGGTGCAAGCGCTGGATTCGTCTTCATCTTCGTCAACCTCGAGTTCTGCGTCAAGCTCTTCGTCAAGCATGCCTCCAAAGAGGAAGACCGACGCCACCTCCAAGGCCGCGTCACCATCGCGTAGTCAGGCCTCTGTTGATCGTCGAGCTGCGGAGACGCGTCGAGCCGTTCCTCCACCTGTGCCGCCTACGGAGAAGGTGGCACCGGAGAGAGTCAACGTCAGCAAGAACGTCGACCCCAACAATCCGGCGGCCCCAGGACACTCTGTCGAGCCCCCTCCCGCTCTGAAGAGAAGAGCGTTGGAAATGGCAAGGGTTATGGCGCCGGAGAGCAGCGGGACCGCGCCTTCACCAGCGATGATCCTCGGAGCACCAAGAGTAAGTCCTCCGCGCACTTGCCTCCAGACGCGCAAGCTCGCCACGACGCCCTTGTTGCTGCCAAGGCCCTCATGCAGTTCCCCCCGAGCTCCGGCGATCCCAAAGTCTATCAAGAATGGAGAGCCCGTGTGGAGGCACTCCTTGACTTCGCCACGGCGGCCCTGGGCCCGATCCTACTCGGGCTCCCACCGTTGACGGTCCCGAAGCCGGAGCACACAAGGCGCGTGAACCGCGGGGCCAGCCCCGTGGCGAGCATCAAGGCAAGACGGCACCTCCTCGCACCGCTCCACCGACGGCGGATCGGCTGAACCACGATCGCGACAAGGCCATCTCGTCGGATCATCTACCACGCGCAACCAAGATCTTCGTCACGACCTCAACAACCTTCGAACCGAGGATATGCGCACCCGCATCGAGCGACGCCGCAAGCGCTACCGGCGGGAGGACCGGGACGACGACATCGCCGATGGGTGTCTCGCCCTTACCCCTGAGTTTCGGCAGGTCACCTGGCCTAAGAAATTCAAGATCGACGTCCTTCGCTACGACGGCACCACGAACCCCCGGGACTTCCTGCAGCTCTACTCCTTGGCTGCGGCAGTCGCCGGGGCCGATGAAATGATGATGACCAGCTGGTTCCCGCTGGCCTTGAAGGGAGATGCCCAGACATGGCTTCTCAACCTTCCCAAGTGCTCCATCCGTTCCTGGAGGACCCTGGAGGAACAGTTCCTGGGGGCATTTCAAGGCGGGTACGAGCGCCCGGGGGCTCCCAGCGACCTCCACGACTTCAAGCAGCTTCCGGGTGAAACTCTTCGCAAGTTCATCCAGCGCTTCACCCAGAAGATGAACACAATACCCTGCATCAAGCAAGAGTTGTGATCGCTTCTTTCCACGCCAACGTCCGCAATGCCCGGATGCGCGAGAAGTTAAGCAATCGAAGCATCTAGTCTACCCGCGAGCTCTGGGAGCTAGCGGATCAGTGTGCCGGAGCAGAGGAGGGGGTTAAGTTCCTCGGGGAGGAAGAACCCGAGGACAAGGCCGTGCCCGCCAAGAACAAGAGGCGGGACTCTGGACCCGCAAGCGCGTCTTCGTCACCGAGCCCCTTCCCAAGAAGGTTAAGCCTGCATCAGCTTCTGAAAGAGAAGACGACCCATGGTGCCACATCCATCCTGACGGCAATCACCCGCTCAAGGACTGCCGCCAACTCAAGAACCTTGCCATACGAGAGCAGCGTCGGGCTGACGGCGTCAGCCTCTACGGCTGCTACAACTGTGGCGTCGCTGGGCACATCGCCCGCGACTGCCCCACGGGTCGCCAAGGGGGAGGCGACCGCGGGTGGGGTCGTGGCGGTGGTCGCGGGGGACGAGGAGGACGCGGCGGCCAAGGCAGTCGTGGACAGAACAATCAAGGAGGTGCCCCCAACAACGACAAGGAAGCTCCGGCTCCTCAAGGCGGGAACAACGGAAGGTTCCAGGAAGTCACCGGAATTGTCGGGTGCATTCACGGGGGAGCGTCTCTACCTCCTTCTAACGGCGCGTGCAAAAGGCTTGTCCGGGAGCTTAATGCGGTTGCTTCTGCTCCGCCTAAGCCCCTGGAGTGGTCTGGACAAGTCATCTCCTTCGACCCGGAAGACCATCCTACCAATGTGGCCGGGGTGGGAACCCTTCCTCTGATTGTGTCGCCCATCATCCACAACTACAAGGTCACCAAGATGCTGGTCGACGGAGGTTCCAGCCTCAACCTGCTAACGGCGAAGGTGCTGGCCATCCTGCAAATCCCTTTTTCTCGCCTGCAAGACACCGGAGTGTTCCAAGGCGTGAATGGGAGTGTCACTCGGCCGCTGGGAAAGATCACGCTCCTGTCACCTTTGGTGACCAGGAGAACTTTCGCACCGAGGACATTGTCTTCGATATTGCAGACACGCCACTTCCGTATAACGACATACTTGGATGGCCGGCTCTAGCCAAGTTCATGGCCGTCTCGCACTTCGCCTACAACATGATGAAGATCCCCGCGGCCTGGGGAGTGATCACAGTCAAGGCTGACGTCGACGACGCCATCTTTTGCGTTCAGAAATTGAACCAGACGGTGGCGGCGACCTCGGACGTTCCTCAAGATGAACAGGAAGTTGATGTCGGTGCATTCTTCGGGGACGGGGGTTCCCCGGGGGCTCGACGTCAACTTCCCTCAAGAAGGCATCATTTCATGAAGATCCACAAATGACCAAGAAAATGGCGCTGACAAGTGACTGGAGCGCTCCATCACCATTGGCGCCCGTCCCGACAAATAGGAAAGTGCGCTCGTCGCCTTCCTTCGGGAAAACTCTGATGTCTTCGCATGGGAAGCATCAGGGTTACCCGGCGTACCAAGGGAGGTGATCGAGCACAACCTGGCGGTCAGCAAGGATGCTCGACCGGTAAAACAAGTTCTGCGTAAGCAAAGCAAGGAGAAACTGGAGTTCATCGTGTCCGAGGTCGACAAGCTGGAAGAAGCTGGCGTCATCAGGATGGTGCCACACCCAACTTGGGTGGCCAATCCTGTGGTGGTGCCAAAGCCCATGACCTTCAAGTGGCGGCTCTGCATCGACTTCACCGACTTAAACAAGGCCTGCCCCAAGGATCCTTTCCCACTGCCCCGGATTGATCTCATCGTGGATTCGACCGCCGGGTGCGAGCTCCTGTGTTTCCTGGATGCTTTCTCCGGGTACCACCAGATCATGATGGCAGTGGAGGATCAAGAGAAGACGGCCTTCATCACACCCAAGGGCTGCTACTGCTATACCCGGATGCCTTTTGGCCTTCGGAACGCCGGCGCAACCTTTCAGCGCGCCATGCAAGCATGTCTTGGGTCCCAGCTGGGCCGCAACGTGGAGGCATACATTGACGATATCGTGGTCAATACTCGGTACAAGGACTCCCTCATTCAAGATCTGCTCGAAACCTTCAACAGCCTTCGTCGGGTCAACTTCAAGCTTAACCCCGACAAGTGCGTGTTTGGGGTCCCGTCCGGCAAGCTACTCGGGTTCCTGATCTCCCACCGGGGGATTGAGGCCAATCCCGACAAAATCAAGGCCATCGAGCGCATGGAGGCGCCAAGGCGAGTCAAGGACGTACAACACCTCAACGGGTGCATCACTGCACTCGCGCTTCATCTCAAGACTTGGGAACGAGCCCTGCCCTTCTTCAAGTTACTCAAGAAGACGGGTCCTGTGAGATGGACCCCGGAGGCTGAAGAAGCTCTTCAGTCTCTCAAGCGCTACCTCGCCTCGCCTCCCATCCTCGTGGCACCGGCAGAAAAGGAGCCCCTACTACTGTACATCGCTGCCACCAACCAGGTGATCAGCGCAGTTCTTGTGGTAGAGCGCAACGCTCCTCCAGGCAAGGTCAACGTCAAGCGTCCCGGGAACATCCTCTCGGGGCAACCGAGCAAGAAGAGGCAGCCGGGTGACAAAGGGCCAGAGGGCCCTGAACCCGGCGCGCCCACTGACGCGCCATCGACATCACAGAAGAAGCATCGCTGGGGGCTGATGCGCTCGCTCTCAAAGCAGAACTCCCGGAAGAAGCCGAACCCGTCAAGGACTCGGTGACCCGCAAGATACAGCACCCTGTCTACTTCATCAGTTCGATGCTGCGCGACGCCCGGGAGCGGTACCCCATGATGCAAAAGCTGCTGCTGGCGATCCTCATCGCCTCTCGCAAGATGAGGCCATACTTCGAAAGCCACCCATCACTGTGGTTTCCAAGTACCCCCTGAGGAGTCCACTGGAAAACCCACTCGCCACCGGACGTGTCTCATGGTGGGCCATGGAGCTTCAAGGTTTCGGCCTCAAGTTCGAGCACACGAACAACATCAAGAGTCAAGCGCTGGCTGATTTCACGGGGAGTGGACGAGACAACGTTTGACGACCCGGTGGAGGAATCCAGCCTCCCCGGGAAAGAAGATCCCGACGCTTGGACCATGAACTTCGACGGCTCCTACACCAAGGGCCAGGGAGGCGCTGGAGTTGTCTTGATCTCCCCACGGGAGATCGTCTGAAGTACGTCGTCCAGATGCACTACAAGGAGAATATCTCGAACAACACGACGGAGTACGAGGGCCTGCTTGCGGGACTTCGTGCCGCCGTTGGCCTCGGTATCAACAAGCTCATCGTCAAGGGTGACTCTCAGCTAGTCATCAAACAAGTGAACAAGGAGTACGCTTGCCCCAGATGGCACCGTACGTCGAAGAGGTGTGGAAGCTTCAACGACGCTTCGACAGCTTCCGGGCCGTGTACGTCCCTAGGGATGAAACACGTCCGCGGACGAGCTGTCACAGATGGCCTCTAAGAGAGAACCAGTACCTCCCGGGATCTACATTGAGGTGCTCCGGCAACCCTCTGTGTCTCCCGAGAGGCTCAAGGCAAGGTCTACATCGACACTGGGGGCTGGTGACCCGTCTACTTCGACAACCCGGGAAACCAGCCCAGAAGGCGCAGAGGACCCGGCAGGACCTGGACCAAGGGAAGCCATGCTTCTCCTTGGTCAAATGGTGCTACCGGTGGAGAGAGCCCACCCACCCTGGGCCCTGGACATCGTCAAGTACATGACGGAGCATGCTCTTCCGGAGGATGATCATGAGGCCGAGCGGGTGGCTCGTCGAGCCAAGCTCTACGTCCTTATCGACGGGGAGCTCTACCGGCGACAACGGAGTCAAGCTCCGCTGCATACCACAAGAACAAAGCCAAGTACTACTACGAGACATCCACGAGGGCACATGCTCAAGTCATGTTGCATCAAGATCTTTGGCGGGAAAGGTTTTCCGCCAGGGTTTCTACTGGCCAACAGTCCTGCACGACGCCGAGCATATTGTCAAGACCTGGAAGCTTGCCAATACTACGCGAAGAACATCAATCAGCCAGCTCAAGCTCTGCAACCAATCCCAATATCCTGGCCATTTGCATTCTGGGGGCTCGACATCGTGGGCAAGTTGCCAAAGTCAGTTGGTGGACATGAGTACCTCTTTGTGGCTATCGACAAGTTCACGAAGTGGGTTGAAGTAATGCCTGTACCACGCCAGACGGCCCAAGCCACCATCAAGTTCATCGAAGGGATTGTCTACCGCTTCGGAGTACCTAACAGAATCATCACCGACAACGGCACTCAGTTCACAAGTCGAGCCTTCCTCAACTTCTGTGAAGAATTGGGCGTCAAGGTGTGCTTTGCATCAGTATCCTATCCAAGATGCAACGGCCAAGTGGAGCGAGCCAATGCGGAGGTCCTAAGAGGTCTAAAAACCAAAGCATTTGACAAGTTGGAGAACAAGGGGAAGAATTGGATTGATCACCTACCCAGTGTACTGTGGTCCCTCAGAACCTCTACAAGCCGAGCCACCGGAGAAACACCTTTCTTCCTTGTCTATGAAGCTAAAGCACGGATCTCCCCGGGTACTCGCATATGATGAAGATGCCCAAGCTGAGCAAAGGATTGATGACATAAACATCCTGGAAGAAATGCGCTGTCGGGCGTCATTACGGTCTGCTCGATACCAGCAAGGGCTGCGCCGGTATCACAGCCGTCATGTTCGATCCCGGGAACTACAGCCTGGAGACCTGGTACTCCGCAAGATGCAAAATCTCGAGGGCTTGAACAAAATGTCAAGCAAGTGGGAAGGACCCTTCCGGGTTGCTCATACCCTGAGACCCGGAGCAGTCTATCTGGAGGACGAGAAAGGCAGGCCGCAGGGCAACGCTGGAACATCGAGAATCTTCGCAAGTTCTACCCCTAATTACGAACATGAATCGCCAAACGTCGAATCCGCTAAGCAGGCCCAAGGGGCTAGTGTTCTGTAATAGGGTGTAAGAAGTCATCGCCAAGAAATAAAAGATAAGTGTTTCAATTCCGTGAGCCTCAATTTATGTTGAGATGTGTGTTATCCGCAACAACCCCCAAGCAGGGGGCTGATATTGTGCCGGTGGCTGACGGGTCGAGCGCGAGTGGCCTATCTGTAGGCACTGCCACCCGATCGTGCCGTACTACCGCGGAAAGGAGTGAACGGGCAGTGCTGTGTTTTAACGAACTTAAACACAGAAATGCACATTCAACTT
Source organism: Poa pratensis (assembly GCA_947311845.1). Classification (NCBI taxonomy): domain Eukaryota; kingdom Viridiplantae; phylum Streptophyta; class Magnoliopsida; order Poales; family Poaceae; genus Poa; species Poa pratensis. The sequence goes on along the minus strand of CAMZMU010000098.1, from coordinate 29,440,348 downwards.
TGCTTGCGGGTTGTGTCGTGGGTTTGTCACGTCAGATGTCATGGATGACTTCGTAGGTGTGAGATTGCGCGTATCAATCGTCTCCGAGCTAAAGATCACAGGGCACGAGGAAGACAATGTTTTTTACCCAGGTTCGGCCCCTCAATGCGAGGTAAAGACCTACGTCCCGCCTATCCTAGATTGATATTGATATGAATATGGTGTTACAAGGGGTTGGCGATCGAGGTAACGAGTCGCCGTATGTTCTAGGGTTTAGGACTTGATCCCCTTCTCCGTCTAGTCCTGCCAGTCCTCTTTATATAACCAGAGGCTCGTCAGGTTACAATGGTATTACTTGGAGACTACTCTTCGTGCCTTCCAAGTTAAGCTAAACACCGACCTTCTGGATCCTTCTATTGGCAGGCCATAATCTTAGGCCGGCCCATCTTCTTGTCAGCCCATCTATAGTGCGACCATAAAATAAGTCGCGCTTTATCTGGATGAGTCGCGGGATTATTATTCCCCCGACATTAGCCCCCAAGCTTTCGGCTGATTCGTAGAGTCAGGTGGAAGATTTGTCTTGATGATGATACTGTCAGCTTGCATACGTAGAGCTTCCTGACTTGCCAATGTTGAGTTTGGCGACTCACTGATGTTAGGTCGCCGGCATTGCGGCTTATTGAGCCGCTGATGTAATATCACAAGCTTTTGAACACTTCTGTCTTGGTCGCATTGAAGTTGCAGAATCGTGGTAAGTTTTCCGCGAAGCCTTTGGTGAAAATCACCTTTTCCTGTTGAATGTAAGACTGAGCTGAAATCATAAGAATAACTTATGAGTATCAAGATATGTCAGCTAAATGTGTATAAGGTGTTGAGTCATAGACATCGAAGCAAAAAAGCCATAAGCATAAATAAGCTGGCCAAAAGTATAATAATTTGTCAAGTTATCATGACAAGCCATCTGAGCGCATGTTGAATCATGGCGGCTCAAGGGTATATAGCCACAGCCTGTATTTAAAGATTTCCGAGTCGCTGATTTAACTCGCAAATGGATATATGTATTCTCATGTGCTGCAAAAAATTAAATCTGCATATAAACATGGTATATCAATTCTGTATAGACCATCAGATGCCGGTGGGTGTGTAGCCCCCGAGGGCCGAGTTGTATGCATGATCATGCTGCTCGGGACTCAAAAATATCTCAAGTTAGAGAAAAATTTAATTGTCCTAGCCCCTGGGCATTAAGCAGGCATGATTTCATTATCCTGCTTGATGGCATATCGTTGCAATTTGATCCTGCAACAGATTGAGCAAATATTGTTGCCACAAGTAAACAATAATATTTGGAGTAGGGCAAAGCCGCATATAAACTCCAAATTGTGAAATATTAGTTGAGCTGCTAGGAAAAATGATAATCCCAGTCAAAACTCTCGATATAAATTAAGGAATAGTCCTTAAAAATTCCACTTGATGTGGCTGTAGATAAGAAAATAATGGCGGCTTCAACAGCCGATATCAGGAATGATCATCCCAATCATAAAAAATCTGGTCATGCTAGTTCAAACCCATATGGCTGAGTTATAAACTCCTGAAATTCAAAAGGGAAAGCCCCCGAGGAAGCAATGATAATAACTTGATGATAATATGTTAGTCTTGGCGGCTGGTAATAATAATGATAAAATGTTAGTACTACGCATGATAGCATACGGTATCCTGCATGATAGCAAATGATATTTCGCATGATAGCCAATGATATTTTGCATGATAGCAAATGGCTGCATGATAGCAAATGGTTTTTTTCATGATAGCAAATGGTTGCATAATAGCAACTAGTTGCATGATAGCAACTGGTAAGATGCATGATAGCATATTGTACGATGCATGATAGCATATGGTAGTTGACTCAGTATTTCCCAGATCTAATGTGTGTTCAGGGTCGAGAACGGCCATGATAGGCAATCAGACTCGATTGACGCCACACGCGGGTACTTTAGTCCTTCTGAATTATCTCTATTACCGTTAAGTAGGTCCTTGCGCGGCTCAGTATTTCCTAGTAAAATGTGTGTTCAGGGTCGAGAACGGCCATGATAGGCAGCCATGATAGGTATTCAGACTCGATTGACGCCACACCCCAGTACTTTGGCCGCATAGTGCAAAGATACTTCTGACTTAAGGCGAGCATAACCAGGATAATTTGCCACAAAGAGCGATTCCACGAGAATAAGCCGAGCTCATAAAGCTGCAAAGCCCCCGTGAAACCCAGAGATTAGTTAAATAAAGGCTCAGCGACTCAAATTGAGGCGAAATGACAAGCCCCCAGATACCGGAGGTGCCCGCTTTATTTTACTAATCCTGATGTGCGACCGCACGTAGGCGGCAGTCGACTTTTGATATAAGCAGCTGCAATAGCTGTGACAATAGCTCTGAATAGCTTTGATGATAACCAACTCTGATTAGCTGCAAATGTGATACCACGAGTCACTAATTTGACCCAAGGATTGATACAACGAGTCACCTGTTTAACTCAAATATCGATAAGATGATGATTCGTTAGTGACTCGCAAACTGATGTAATGATGAGCTGTATGCGACTCAAATGATATAAAGGTAAATCACTAGGTGACTCATAAAATGATATGATAATGAGTTGATGATGACTCATAAAATGATATGATGATAAGTCATGAAATGACATATATAATGACAAGTCATGGACTGATGTAAAGAAAAATCATTAAATGATATAGCGAGTGCTCAAATACCAACACTTGAACATGTAATGGTGATCTTTATAGGTGCAAATAAATTTATTATCATGCGATAGTGCAAGCTGTAGAGAACTAGACTTTGATAAATGTAATGCGAGTTATCAGAACTCTAATTTGATAAATGCGTTGCGGGTTGTAAGAAATCCGGCTTTGAGAACTGGATATAACTAAATCTCAAAAACTGATATGAATTAAAGTCCGCGACATGATATATTTAAGTCGCAAAGACATTAATAAAAGGCATAATAATCTAGATATCCAGCCCCCGAGATAAACTCGAAGGTGAATTTAAACTTATTGATGAAAGTAAAAGGCTGCGAAAGTTGAGTATACTAGCGACTTAGCTTTTTTCTTATTCTCCTGGCATTGATGTCGCGGTATGATCCACGGACCGTAGCTGTTGATTCGCCCAATATAAAGCGGCTATGATCGTACTTGAAATCGAACATGGCTTGCCAGTGGAGATAATCATGATTTTTGGCGAGTCCGACCATGATATGAAGTCGAAATCGTCGTGCGGCGGAGCCTAAGCCGGCCGCAGCAAGGTAGAGCTATCCGTGGTGGAGGTAAAGTTCACCACGGCAGCCCGTCGATGATCGTTGTGACAGAGTAGAGGTCGCCATGATGGGGTTGATCAGGTTGGTGAGCCTGTTGATGACTTGAGCTGAGCACACGTTTCACGCTCTTTTCACGCTCTTGCTCGTCTTCTTTTGATCAGCTAGCACTTTGATATTTTGGAAGAATCAGCGATGGCAGCAGCTAGCGGCTTTTCTTTCCTTGATCCATGCATGCTTGAAACTAGCAGTAGTTCTAGGTACTATCTCCCAGTTGAGTCGCTCCAGTTGAGTCGCTCCATTTGAGTCGCGCTATGTAGTAGCGACTTATCTTCTTCTCTCTCTAAAACGGGTAGCAGACGCACCGGAGCATAACACATGCAATGCGAGTGCAATTATCTAGATTGCTTTTTTCCTTTTGCACCTGATGTTTCCCTTTCTATTTTTTGGTCACGTAGATGGATTCCTTGTATGACCTGAATTAGTACTTTTGGTCGGACACGGCTCGTCTCCTTTGTACTCGATCCGATCAGTCACGCATGAGGATCGTGCAGGCTGCTGGCTCGCTCCATGTAGGTGCTCCATCAGGTACGTGCGCGTGCCAACCACCAAGCCCATAGCTTAATGGATCTCTTTTTCCCTTTTGTCAAGGTGCGTGCTGAGTCTTGGATCGAACCTCAAATCATACATCCTTATTTCCTTCTTTCTTTTCTTTTTTCCTGTTTCGTACAAGCTTGGACTCCTGATCGAGTTGACTCGCACGAGAACTAGATCGTGCCGATTTGATGTTTCTACTTCTTCGAATCTGCGAACTTGCTTAGACAAAAAGCTTGCTCCGATGTACGAGCCGCCGACGGAGATCTAACCGTTGGAATCGTCTCAAATTTTTTGGAGTGCTGCGCTATTGTATTCCGCAGGGTTCCACCAGAGGGATCTTCGAATTGATGTCCAAGTCGACCTCGATAATTATTTTCCCAAAGACTCGCGGAGTTCCGTCAGTTTTTGACAGGGTTTCAGTGTTTGAGTCGGCCACGGAGATCCAGCCGTTGGAATCCGATGCGCTTTTAACAGATGCTGGGAAACTCGATTGCACATCTTTCCACCGAAGGGATCATCGAGATGAGTTCCGAGTCGCCGTCGGTGATGTCTGCAACACGGACGTTGCTGCTGTCCTGCAACCCGCGCGTGAGGGCGTTGTCGAAGTTGAGTCCCGAATCTCGCGGTCGAATTTTTCCATGCTTTCTCCTCGAGCTTGAGCTAGATCTTGATGTAGATGTTCGACGATGAGATCCTCCGTCCCTGGCACAGATCCAGTGCGGAACGTGACGCTCTTGGCCGCAGGCCCCACGGTGGGCGCCAACTGTCGTGGGTTTGTCACGTCAGATGTCATGGATGACTTCGTAGGTGTGGGATTGCGCGTATCAATCGTCTCCGAGCTAAAGATCGCAGGGCACGAGGAAGACAATGTTTTTTACCCAGGTTCGGCCCCTCAATGCGAGGTAAAGACCTACGTCCTGCCTATCCTAGATTGATATTGATATGAATATGGTGTTACAAGGGGTTGGCGATCGAGGTAACAAGTCGCCGTATGTTCTAGGGTTTAGGACTTGATCCCCTTCTCCGTCTAGTCCTGCCAGTCCTCTTTATATAACCAGAGGCTCGTCAGGTTACAATGGTATTACTTGGAGACTACTCTTCGTGCCTTCCAAGTTAAGCTAAACACCGACCTTCTGGATCCTTCTATTGGCAGGCCATAATCTTAGGCCGGCCCATCTTCTTGTCAGCCCATCTATAGTGCGACCATAAAATAAGTCGCGCTTTATCTGGATGAGTCGCGGGATTATTATTCCCCCGACAGGTTGCTCCGGATGAAACACTATCACGACATGAAAAGAGGGTCCATTCTTTCCTACTGAAAGTTTGCTGTGTGCAGCGCCTTCCCGGGACAGGAACGGACGATGGAAAGCAGATAAGGAATTGGGTACCCGGGAGGGACAGGATGGGTCGAGGACACGGCAGAAAAACAGCTAAGTCCTTGCATCTGCATCCTGCACTTAGGCATGACATCTCGCTCGGAGCCAATATACCATCGACCTGCGCATGCTTGACAGTTGATGAGAGCCTTTGCGGGGGTAATGCATCCACCCCAGTGAACGGTCCATTTCCCTCTGGCCAAGTACCTGTGGACAGTGGAGTAGGCGCCCGGAAGGTATAGCGCTCTTAGGGGTACTACTGCTGTGTGCATACAGTCAGGGTATCTGGCACCTAAGGGACCTCCTCTGAAAACTTGATAGCGCGTTAGTGCAAGGGAAGATTTGGGACATGACCCCGAGAGTTGAGGCTAGGTTGCATTCATCTGAATTTAAATTCTGAATTACAATTCCGGATTACATTCAGTTGAGCAATTTTCTTGATCTTATGGCTAGCCTATGCTACTAAGGCCAGTCCAGGGCCACTGGCTGTGCAGATTTGTCTTCTGCTTTGTTTTCCTGCCGGGTGAACTCTCGATTCCCGGGGACGCCTGGAGAAAGGAGTGCACCCACGCAGGACCTTTTCAGGCATCTCGCGAAGTAAGAGCCTTGGCAGCCCACCCGGGCACTCCACGGCCAAAGATGTGGAAGATCCCGTCCGCCAGCTCGCCCATGGACTGACTCTCGGCCTAAAGCGGGGAAACGAACCAAGTCAAGCTCAAGAATCGGTTAATGGAAAAGATAAAGAGATAGAATGTTCACCTGCTCGATGGCCTCAAGCTCAGCCACGAGTTGGGACAGCTCCGGGATCCCAGCTGTTTTCTCTCTCAGAACGGACCACAGGTATGCCCTGCGGATCGCTCTGACCCTAGCTTCTTCCTGAGCAGCAGGACCAGAGACAGCCGCCAGGTGGGGGAGTTTCTAGGCGATGGTAGGGTGAGACACAGCTCCACCTTCTTCGGCGGCATGGGCCCCAACTCCCCTGGGTGCCTACTCCGCGCTGCGGAAGGCGGACTCCGCCGTCGACATCTCCGACATGGACATCTCTGCGTCGCCAGACATCTTCCACGATCTATGGAGAGGCAGGCGGAACGGCAAAGGAAGCAAGGCGAGAAGATGCGTCAAGGGAGTTGGGGTTCGGAGGGCCTTTTATAGACCCCTCACACTCCACCTACCCCTTGGCGCTGCGGCTACTGCATTAATGGGAGCACGTTTGGCGATAAACCGTTCCCATTCACACCAAGTGCGACACGAAGGCCAAGGAACAAAAAAGAGAACAAGTTCTTCTTCATTTCAAGATCTTCAGTGGGGGCTAATTTTTACAACAAAAGATTGGCTCCCAGCAAGCAAGGAGCACCGCCATACAATGGAAGACGCTACTTCCAGAAGTATGTTGACAAGGCGACAAAGAAGGAGGTCAAGGAGATCTCCGGGGCCGTCGTCTTTGAGCTCCTCGCCTTCAGGGAAAAGAGCTCTCCCCCGCCCTGGTGCTAGATGAGTCTTCCTCATCTTCGTCCTCGCCGTGGGGGCTGGAGCTGCCGCTGCCTTCGTACTCCATGCAGCATCTCGAGCGGCTCCCGTCCGCGCAGAAGATCTTCACTAGGAGCGTTGTCTTCCCGTCATACTGGAGCACGAGGTACTGCCCCCGGGTCAGGCGATGGGAGCGGGCGAACGCTTTCCATCCCCTGCCCAGAAGCATTGAGCCATCGGCGGCACGATCTACCCAAACCCAGGAGGGGCCATTGGGGCAGCCGTCCACCTGCAACCAGAAGCCAGGGTGCGTTTCACCCTCCACCGCAGCGGCAAAGGGACCGGGCAGGCTGAGGTGACCTCGCGGCCCGTGCCTCAGATCTACAACAAACTCGAACACGGCGGAGCCTGTGTGGAAGATACTCCTCGGGGGAGGAGAAACAGATCCACGGCGTCCACGCTTCACTCGGCCGTGGGTGGAAGGACCACTTTCTGTCGCAGCTGGTGAAGAACGAGAGCGATCCACCCCTCTTTTTCCTCTCGCCATTAGAACTGCTGGCCTGGGAAGGGAGCGGTGTCTCAAGGAAGAAGCAGTTGGAGATCCGCGAGGCGCTCGCCCACTTTTATAGCGCGCGGCGTTTTCTCTCTCCAATGGCCTTCTCGACTTCTCTGCGGCGGGAATCGAGGAGACAGGTGCAGTTACTCCCCCAAGTGGAGTAACTCCGTGTCCCACCTTCTGGTGGGTCAGATGTATCAATCAAGGCCAGTCGCCGGGTGCCCACTTTGGCAAATTCTTTGGCCATGGCCCCGGCAGCGACTGAAGCAAGAGCTCCCGGGACCATGCCCGGGGGCTACTGTCGCAGGAGTGGAACATGGGTTTCCCTTGATGCTGCCAAAGTGGGTCCACCACCGGGGCCCACCAAGAAGATGGACAAGGCAAGGAGTCAAGGTCAGCAGATGAGCCAACTCATCTGCCCCAAGGAAACCCGACAAGTTCGACCACGACATGCTGCAGCTAAGGACCAGGCGACCTTCCGGGGTCACCTGTTACCCGGAGAACAAGGCGAAGTATCCACGGGTCCATGCGCCCGGCAGGCGGCCGGGCGCACCCCCGGGTCCTTCGTCCGTACCGCTGAAGGGATAAGATCGCCAGCTCGTCGGAAGCTGGTAGAAGACTTGCGCGCCAAGATGAAGGCCGCGCCCTGATGACGTTGCCACGAGGGCAGTTGGTGGGGCGGACAGGCTTTGTCCGTCTCACCTTTTGCAAGGGCGGATGACCGCGCCGCCCTCCAGAGAATGCTTGGAGGAGATGGTGCCACGTCTCCTCCAAAGACCGCCGAGGGGTTTTCACGCACCTCGCGTGCCCATGTCGGACCCCCTTAGCCTATAAAAGGAGGACCATGGCACCGAGAGGAGGGAGGAAGCAGATCACAAGCAAGACTAGACTAGGGTTCGGAGGGTAGAGAGAGAGGTGATCTCCCCAGGGCAGGATTTGCTCTTCGTCTACCTCCGGCCGGAATCCTGCCGGGTTCATCCCAGAACACCCTTGTACACCACTCCATGATGAACACTTCAATCCAGACATGCAGGAGTAGGGCTTTTAGCCTCCGGGCGGCCTGAACCTGGGTAACTCCGTGTGTCTCTCTGCGTTGATTACCCGCGTGCCTCGACGAAGAACTTGACGGCCTTGCTCCCGGGTGAGGTGTCTTCCAGCCTCCTTCGCGCCCCGTGCCGAACCTAAAAAGGGGGTATCTCTTACTCCCGGTGTCCGTGATCCGAGACACGACACGTAGCGTCAGTGATCTGCGCTCTCGTCCCATGGGTCACCACGAGAAGGACCTGTCTAAAATCTCCTCCAAACACCACGACCTTCCCACCAAATGGCAAATCACATTCCATGATGTCCTGTAGGGACCTATCAAGTGTCTACACTGTTTGACGCTTTGTCATGGCAACTTCGTCCCAGATTATCAAAGATGCCCTAGAAAGCAGCTTTGCGGTACCACTCTCCTTGGTGAAATTGCACGCGCTGCTGTCGGTGAGCCTAATTGGAATTTTGAACCTGGAGTGGGCGGTGCATCCACCAGGCATGATCGATGTTGCTATACTAGAGGTTGCAGTTGCAATAGCTATTTTCCCCAAGGAACGAACCTTAGCAAGGAGGGCCTTGTATAGGTACATCTTTCCCGTGCCACCCGGACCATCGACAAAGAAAATCCGGCTCTTGTTGTCGATGACATGAGAGAGGATTTCATCAAAACCAGCACACTGCTCTGTGTTAAGAGTTGTAAACAAATTTACGTCGGCTTTGTCGAAACTGACCGACAACTCCTCATGAACCTCTCTATAGTGACCGCTAGAAAGCTCGTTGTCAACAGGATCCAAGTCCGGGAGGCCATAACTTTTTATATCCTTCCCCATGGAATGCATCAGATCCCTAATGTCTCTAAGGACCATCTGCTCTACTGCAGCCAGGTTGGAGTGGCTACGACGGTAGTCCTCAGACATTGCCTCAAGGTGCTTCTCCCACAATGATCGGATTTTGGTCACCTCGCAAAACACCAGAATGGTTGCGAAAAGCCTTCTTAGAGCATATGGCATCTGGAAAGTAGCAAACTCGGTCAAGCAGTCATCAAGTGACTTGTCAGTCTCTATCAGACCTCTGTGCTCACACGATTCTCTGAAAGAAGAGTACCGCTGGCCATGCACAGTTCTCAAATCCTCAAATGATGTTGCACCTCTGACATGATGCATGAGCACTCTCAAAAAGTACCTCTCACCTTCAGCAGGATTCGCATACACAATTCTTCCAACTTGCCCCCGCCCCCTTAGTTTTCTTCGCTGCCACTTCTTGGTACCCTTAATCCACCTATAGAACTCCGGGAACTCTTTGTACAAGAAGTTCCTCGCGCAAGAGTCCACCTGGTTCATCTTGAAATATTCAGTGAGCATGGTCCTAGAAGAAGCAGGCCTGCTGATGACATCCTGTAGACTATCGCCCTCTTTGAATGCAATAGTCTGCATATTTTCCAAATGGAGCTGAAGTTGGAGAATAGAAGGAGAGATACCGAACATTGGAAAAGCACAAATCCAGTAGATAGCCTCTTGTGGCCCCACGAATCTAGCATCTCTGTACTGTTTAATCTCATTGATTACTCCACCATCTACATCAGCTGCTGGGTCGACTGAGAATGACGCTCGATCATGTCCTTTATAGATATACTTGAATAAATACTTAACTGCCTTGATGCTAGATGTGACAATTGTACCGCATTAGCAGCCCAGGGTTGTATGGGACAACCCATCTATTATCCAGATCAGCTCCTCTGACCTTCACTACAGGACCATCTCGTCTCCTCATGTAGATAGGATATGAGTCCTTTCCTTGCTGCGTAGCATCACAGAACTGCCGAGGATAACGAAATCGGCATTCACCATCTATCATGCAAGGACAATGTTTCCAAAGAGCACCACAAGGACCGTGTAGCATATGCTTCACCACCAGAGCGTGCAATACAGGGTACCTATCCATGTCAGGGATTTCTGCTGATATCACCTTGTCATACTCGTCTGGGTTTGTTAGCTTGCTGTCCGAGCGCATGATCAGAAGCATGTGTTCATGTGGCAGGCCCCTCTTTTGAAACTCGGTAACATGGACATATGCAGCAACCTCACCAAAGTACTTCTTCTGGATCAAAAGATCTTTCATACTACGCAACTTGGCCCTGTATACTCTCGCCACAAGGTCTGGACGGTCTTGCGGTGTCTGCCCGGGTTCAAGCCTGGATGTAATCTCCTCCCAGTGCGGGTTGCAAGTCATGGTGATGAAATAATCAGGCTTCCCATACCGCTGGACTAACGCCATCGCATCAAGAAATCTTCGCTGCATGTCTCGGTCACCACCTGGAAAAGTCCGTGGTAGCACAATTCTCTTGCCAACCTGAGAACCACGTGTCTCGCCCGCATTTATGATGTCAACAACACCCTAACAAACAGATGAATGAAAACTTCAGTTTCTGGTAAACGGAAAAGGTTTCTTGTTGGAAGGCTAGCCGATGCACCTTTTTTATTCAATGTAGAACGTTATGATACCTGGTATAGATCGACACGAATGAGCTTCTGATTCTTAGGCTTGGAGTAGAAATCAAGTCTCATGGTCTCCATCTTGATATACATGTCAACAGCCCATTGCTGGAAGCCACGTGCACCAAATAATATAATGTTAAAAAGGTGTTTCCTGCATTGTAGCTTGAAACAGTAGTACTCCCTTGCGCTGACAAATTTTCTGGACTTTCCAGCATCGTCACCATCCTCCTCGTCCTCTTCACCATCTAGCGCACGGTTCCAAAAAAGAACTCATCAGTTACGATCAACGAATAAAAACGTGAACACGTTAGAAGCATCAGGACCATTACCTGCTGCGTCATCCGTGTTTGATTCATCATGTACATTTGAAGTACGATCTAGAACTGGGAAGTCCTCACCCTCGGTCCCATCCTCGTTGATCTCTTCAACAATCGGAGCACACACTACTCGACGACCTTGTTGTGATCTCTTTGTCACACGGCATCCAACGGTTCCATCCCGTTTCCCCTCCCGGAAAGAATAATGGATACGCCAAAGGATCATAGCAACCATAGTATGCTCTGATGTAAATGGGACGATCACCTTTGCCATGCAAGACAACTTGCCTATCAAAAGTGTTTTGTGGATCGCTCCCTTCGACCCACATCGCAGCCACCTGGGAAGCTGTGGGAGCATTGTACCTTCGTTGTTCCAGCCTTATGTCCGTGTTCAATGAAATCTTATATTCTTCTATATTTGGAACAGAGCCCATGCTCTTAAAAACCTGCACATACGGGTTGTCCTTAAGTATCTCTAGAATCTTCCGTATGAGATTTATATCAAGATCCGGAGACCGCTTTGCTCTATGTTCCAAGGTTTCATCAGTATCATAGATGTAGAGCTGCAGATGTCTAGGACCATGACCACCGGGCACCAGATCATCCGCCTTATAGTACAATGCCCCGTGTGCACAGAAGGTATATACACCGGTTCTCGCCGCGTTGCTGACCCTAGGATCGAGGGTGACCGCAAGGCTTGTGAAAGAGAAGTGGCTGTTGAAATACCTTATGTGCTTTCTAAAATATTTTGCATCATCATCAACCTGACTTGTAAACAACCGGCGTAGCTCTGCAGGAACTTCAGGGTAACTATCTTGACCTTTCCTTTTCTGCAACAGAACGCCGGACCCTCATACTGGAACCTCATTGCCTGACAGTGATTGCAATCTGGTACTGATCTCAAAACATGATGCTTGTTTGGTAGATTGTGATACACGTAGTCATAAGGATCCACATTCTGGTTATTCGAAGCAACACCACTTGTCACTCTCCATGAATCGAACACATCTCCTGCCAAGATATAATAGATGAAGGTAAAAATGGATGCGCAAAATTTAATATCAGAAGGTATCTATCTTCATAATACGTTCACAATAATTTACCTTGGCCACGGTAAATCCTGGACTCATCATCATCATCATCAAATATTGAGTCTTGTTCATGTAGCTCAAAAATACATGTAGCATCGGAATAAGTGTCACCTGTTTGAACACAAGAAATTCAGAAGTAATATTTTCAACTGGTACAAATCTATACAGGTAAATGTGTATCAACCAAATAATCAACAGGAAATATCGTATTGCATCTTCAGGCTCCAAAATCAAAGTTAAATGCTTGCATTATTTTATTTTACCTTCCGATGCAGCATAGTGTTCAGTTGGCTCAAAAATCCCTGTAGCATCAGAGTCCTCATGACTGTATATGCCATCTGCAAGATTCATAAAAGTAAGAAGAAATAGCATAAATGTGAACAGAAGTATGAATATACCTGTTAGCTCAATTGTGGATCCAGCTGTTGTAGCTGCAATGTCAGTGTGGTGAGATGATGTACTGGTTTCCCGAATTGACTTCTTGTACCGACGGTTCTTCTGCAACCATACCTCCTTCTCTTCACCCGTCATTGATGAGTACATTTCCATATCATGTTGTAGTTTCTTTTCATAAGAATCATGTTTTCTTTTCGAACCTGCAGAACTGGTTAGATTTTGCAACTCTTGAACGAATCTCATATCTCGCTCATAAGTCGAATTTCTGTGTAGCCAATCAATATCTGTGCTTGCATCTGCACATCTCCAGCAAATACACAATTAATCCATACTCCATTACAAGAAAATGATTAAATGCAGTGTATGTACCAGTTGTTGCCGATTTCTGAGACCCCTCCACACGCATGACACCCTTCTGCTTTTTATCAAGAGTAACCCTCCGTACAACTGCACATTTTTATGTACGCACACATGCAATAATTAAGGCATTAAGCAAAGTATATTATCTCCACTAATGAATCAAATAGGCTTTGTACCATTTGTTTGTGTGTTGGTGATGTTGCTAAATGGGGTATGTAACGAATTTGTTACAGATGCCGGTGATCTATGAGAAGTGTCCACAGAATTAACACCGATATGATTTGCAACCTTCTTTTCTTGGCGGGCTATGCGTTGCCTCTGTAAATAATCCGCCTTTTGTTGAGGTGTCAATCTAGCATAACCCTTGACCAGCAGGTTTTACGATACCCTGTGGAATCTGATTAGAAGCAGAGCCAGGGCGGTTCTCCATGTTGGATATCCCTGGAGGAGTACATGAGAAATATTAGAAGACTCCCTCGGGAAAACATTATCAGACTCCATTATTAGGAAATTGATCTGAATAAGGAGTATTTGTACCACTAAATTGTGAGATGTTTACCATTTGTTTGTGTGTTGGTGATGTTGCTAAATGGGGTATGTAACGAATTTGTTACAGATGCCGGTGATCTATGAGAAGTGTCCACAGAATTAACACCGATATGATTTGCAACCTTCTTTTCTTGACGGGCTATGCGTTGCCTCTGTAAATAATCCGCCTTTTGTTGAGGTGTCAATCTAGCATACCACCCTTGACCAGCAGGTTTTACGATACCCTGTGGAATCTGATTAGAAGCAGAGCCAAGGCGGTTCTCCATGTTGGATATCCCTGGAGGAGTACATGAGAAATATTAGAAGACTCCCTCGGGAAAACATTATCAGACTCCATTATTACGAAATTGATCTAAATAAGGAGTATTTCTACCACTAAGTTGTGAGATGTTTTCTTTGTTTAGTAGGGTATCTTCTGAAATCTGTAGCGAAGTTTGGGATGATTGAGACACGTCAACAATCCGAAGGCCACCCCGGTTTGCATCCTTCTTCTGCTGTCGGGCGATGCGTAGCCTCTGCAGATATTCGCTTTTTGTTCAGGCGTCAATCGAGCATACCACCCTTTTCCAGTCTTTTGTTTTTGACCTTTAGGACTCTGAATATTACAATTGTTTGTTAGGTCCGTAAATGGGCACGCCCAGCAGATCGTGAAGAAGATTCGCCCGGTTGATGCTCCATATGCGATTGACTGTTTCTGAACAAAATAGAGAAACTTAGAATACGTTGAAACAACAACTTAAGAAATATGCCATCCTTTTTACATTTAAAGATAATTATACTATAACATGCTCTCCTGAAACTTCGAAAATAATGTAAGCCTTCCATATACAATGTCTTAAGTGGAATGTATATTACATTTTAAGATTTAAGGTGTAATACAGATTTAAATTACCTTCAATATCTAATTTTGGTATGGCTCTGCAATGACCAATGACATGTGACACTGAGAAGGACTGAATGTGGTACTATTTTGTATACCCAGTCGCCCTCATATAGCAACACAAGCTGCACGAAGTGGTAGTTCAGTGCAGGCCGGCCTATGCACCGCTTTTGCTGGTACTCTGCTTCAAAAATGAAGGTGGCAAATAGGTCAAATGCCTAATACTTATGAAGATAGAAATCAGGAAAATATAATCCAAGTAGATGACCAAGCCACAGCAATGTCACGTTTCTCTTGAGGCCTCACATCCATGGCACAGTAGACATGAGTGAAATGGACAGCCAGCAATGTTGTATGTAGCTATTTCCCGTAAAACAAACTTGCATGTTGATTATAGATGAGATAAAGCCGTACACAGATTATAGTAACACAAAAAATTTAGACTTCTCTGCCCTAAAAAACAAGTAGATGAACGCGCAGTAGAATCTTCATAACAATCCAACATTCTATGGAGGTTTTTGAACTAAAGATTGTCTGAAAAGTGGTCTTATCAAAGGCCGGTATATTATATCAGCGAAGTCTTCTCCGAATCCAAACAACGATACCCGCACTATCAGAAGCTGGCTTATGGAGTTTTCTTCGCAGCCAGAAAATTACGCCATTATTTCCAAGAGCACCCAATCACGGTAGTCAGTAAGGCGCCATTGGGTGACATTATAAACAACACTGATGCCACCGGACGTGTGGCTAAGTGGGGAATTGAATTGGCAGCCTTCGATATCCAGTACAAGCGCGCACAGCCATTAAATCCCAGTCTTTAGCCGATTTTATCGCAGACTGGACGGAGGCAATGGATGAACTTCCCCTCCCTGACGAAGAATACTGGATTATGCACTTTGACGGCTCCAAAATGTTGCAGGGATCGGGAGCTGGCGTGGTACTGAAGAACCCTAAAGGAGACAAGATGTGCTATGTCTTGCAGATACACTTTAATGCCACTAATAACGTTGCAGAATACGAGGCTCTGTTGCATGGATTGCACGTCGCAAAAGATTTAGGCATTAGCCGTCTTTTGTGTTATGGCGATTCAGACCTCGTTGTTCAACAATTAGAAGGGGCATGGGACGCGAAAAGCCCTACAATGGCTGAATACCGACGCACGGTAGACGAGTTTGGTCGGTGTTTTATCGGCTTAGAAGTCAAGCATATCAAAAGGGAGGAAAACGAAGCAGCAGATGCCTTAGCCAGAATGGGCTCGAAAAGATCGAAGGTGCCCTCCGATATATTTTTGGAGCACCTATATGTGCCGTCTATTAAAGGCGGAGATGAGGATGACCCCATGGCTTCGCAGTCTGTTTCCGTCATGCTGGTCAGACCAGATTGGACACAGCCCTACATAAATTTCCTCCTTAACAAGGAAGAGCCAGAGGATGAAGTCTTAAGGCGGCAAGTTGTGCGCAGAGCTAAGGCATACACAATAATAAATGGAGAGCTATACAAGCGGAGTACCACAGGTGTATATCAACGATGTGTTTCGCCGGAAGAAGGACATGAGATACTAGAAGAGATCCATGGTGGATGTTGTGGTCATCATGCCTCTGCCCGAGCAATTGTCGCCAAAGCGTTTAGACATGGATTCTACTGGCTCACAGCAAAGCAAGACGCAGAAGAACTCGTCAAGAAATGCGTCGGATGCCAAAAGTATGCAAGACAGCCAAAGATGCCAGCCCAGGAGTTGCGCACCATTCCAATCACGTGGCCATTTGCGGTCTGGGGACTGGACATGGTAGGTCCATTCAGGACTGCGCGAGGCGGCGTCAAACATCTCTTAGTTGCGGTGGATAAATACACCAAGTGGGTTGAAGCTAAGCCCATAAAAAAGCTTGATGGGGCAACAGCCAAGAAGTTCGTCATTGAGGTTATAACGAGATTTGGCGTCCCTCACAGTATCATTACGGACAATGGGACAAACTTCGCCGTAGGAGAATTGGCAAAGTACTGTGGTGAAGTTGGTATTCGTCTGGACTTAGCATCTGTGGCTCATCCACAATCGAATGGCCAAGTTGAGCGAACCAACAGCATAATTCTACAGGGAATAAAGCCAAGATTAGAGGTGCCTTTGCATAGAGCGGATGGAGCATGGGTAGAAGAATTACCTGCTGTTTTATGGAGCATACGCACAACTCCAAGCAGCGCAACAGGCTATACCCCATTCTTTCTCATATATGGCGCTGAAGCGGTACTCCCAACAGATGTCCTGCACGACACACCTCGTGTAACAGCCTACGTCGAAGCAGACGCAGAAGAAGCCCGACAGGACGGCTTAGACCTTCTCGAAGAAGAGCGTGATATAGCGCTTCAGCGCTCCGCCATTTATCAGCAGAACATGCGGCGTTATCATAGTCGTAAGGTAAGACGGAGATCGTTTCGGGAAGGCGATTTGGTGCTTCGCCTTGTTCAGCAAAAAGAGCACAAACTATCTCCCATATGGGAAGGACCCTTCGTTATCAGCAAAGCGCTTAAGAACGGGGCATATTATCTTGTGGACCTCCGTGATATCAAGAAGAAGAAGAAAAGAGGCCGCAAAAGGAAAAGGAACGAAGAAGCAGTGCTCAAAGAGACAAAACGTCCTTGGAACATTGAGCAGCTACGTCCTTTTTACACTTAGCAATTCTATTGTAATCACACCATATATGATTATGAAATAAAAGTCTTTGGTTCCCTCAATTATTTTTATGCATGAGTTCTCGCCGTCTTTTATTTCCATTTGATCATATATTTCGATAAAAATATCAATGTTAACCCGAATTAGCTCCGTGCTTGTGGTTACTCACATGATGCTTTTGCCTTAAGGCCTTACAAAAATTAAAATTGCATCCGTCTAAGAGTATTTATCTGATCGCGTATATGCTGGCTTGTCTTAGTAGATGCTTTACGCACCAAAAGCCGGCGCCGTTTCTGTGTTTAAACAGATTGGTTACTAACCCTGTTGCCAGCGAAGTGTTCCGTGCCTTAGGTTCTGCCAGCATACGAAAAGGCTAAAGCATATAAGCCAGACAACTTAAAGACGGATAAGGAGCATAGTTTGCAAGCCTTTCAAAATAAGTGCATGCGTCGCAAAACAAACATGTTCAACAGATAAAAAGGCTCCTGCCATTACAAACCATAAATTAGCAAGTCTTTTGTGCCATTTTCCATGACACGCTTAATACAAAGTTTTTCCTGCATCTTATGCAGGGGACTGAGGCGAAGACGCAGGGGACTTGGATGTATCCAGCGCAGCTTCAGACTCGCCTTCTCTTCTTCTTCTTCTTCTTTTCGTCTTCTGACTCGTCGCCATTACCAGTTGTGGATGGCTCGGCTTCGTCATCAGACACGTTGTCAGGACGGGGAGGCACAGGCCTCTTGGAGAAGAAGATAGACAAGTCTACCATTTCAGCAACGGCTGAGGCAAAGCCAGAGACAGAGGCATAGACCTTTTCTTTGACGAGCTTGTTGCCGTCCCTGTCCTTGGCTGGGAAACACTTGATAACGCGCCACATGTTGACCTCGGGGTAGTGGCCGCGAACAAGTCCTAGAGCAAGTTTTGCTCCGCCTCTAGCTGCTGAGCGAAGACGCTGCATCACCTCTGGGACGCAGTTCTGAAGATGTGGCAGCAGGTTGCTGGTGTTTGTCACTTGGGGCAGTTGTTTTGGGAAGATGTTGGCGACAACGTCTCTTCCCGCAGTGTACAGCCCTGACACAATTTCGCCGCACTCCAAGATAGCTCCAGACGCGTCTCAGAGGTAAGCCTTTCCCCAAACCCAGCTGGAACTGTGGAGAGAGGGAACGGAATAAGTATAAGGCGTAATGACAGTGAAATAAAGGCGAGAAGTGAAAGAAAGGAGAGAAGCTTACTTAGCAGTTTCTCGTCAATGGCGGTGCTCTCGTCAGCTCGGCGTTCAAGTCGACCTTGTAAGCTCTGGATTAAGAGCCCATCCTTTTCAGCCTGTCGCTGCAGTCAGAAGTTCTTTCTTCAGTTTGTCTTGCTCTGCAGTGGCGCTGTCTTGGATGGCTTTAAGATTGGCCTCGGCCGTCTTTCGGTTCTCCTCCAGCTGCTTAAACAAGGCGGCATTTTCCCGCCTCACAACTTCTATATCGCCAGTCTCGCTGACGATCTTTTTCGCTTTCGCCACAACAGCTGTGCAAACGCACATTGCATGTGTTGAGCATGTTATGCCTTCAACGAATTAAACTCACACGCATGTGAAAGAAAACCATTTACCTTCGTTCGCCTTATTTTCGGCGACGGCTTGTCTTGAGCACCTGCCTTTGGTTGCTCAGTGAGTACCATAGATCGCATGTAAGCTGCTCGCTGCTCTGCTAGGGCAAGGGCAGTAGTCAGTAACAAAGGTAAAGATAATAAGATATAGCTACAAGGTGCTTGGGGACTGGAGTCTTTATCCACATGAAAGAAAGGCCATTACGTCGGCTTAGTCAAAGCTCAACGTAACGCCCGGGGACTATGTACATAAAGACGGAATATTTACCTGCATCATGGCCTTCAAGGCTTTGTAGCTCTTCTTCATTGTGACGTACAGCTCGTCACAATTGTCTTCCAGATTCAAGATGGTCAATGTCTGACCAACTGGCCTTAGCTTCGGAGGCGGCTCGTTGCGCTCCTTCTCATCGGCAAGCATGGCGGCGATGTTGGGTAAGATATACCCCTCGTCGTCAAAGAGCTCTTGCTTCACCATGTTGCGGATAGCCTCCCGAGTAATGGGCTCGTTTGGCTCTTCTGACTGAATTACTGCCGCCTTCCCAGCAGCAGCAGCCCTGGCCAACTTTTCAGTTTCCGTCTTCTCAGGTAAGACGGGCGGGTCTAGATCCGTATGTTGATCTTCAGATGGGCCTGGGGCTGTCTCTTGCTGAATGGAGGGGGTGGGGGGAGCGACAGCCGGAGAAGGGTCAGCTTTCTTTTGCTTGGAAGAATATACTTTCTTCTTGAGAGGCGCAGTTGGCTTGATCCTGCGAATCATATACAAAATAAGAGAACATTTATGGACACTGTTCGCCTTACTACAGAAATTGAGATTCGGCTTACTTCTGCACTGGAGCGTTGAAGGCCGCATCCTCATCGTCTTCAATGTCGAGCACTTCGGCATTAACAGGAATGGCTTTTCACGCTTCCGCTTTCTGCTGCTGAAGTTGCTGCAGAAGCCCTGAAGCCTTTCGTTTCCGAGTCTTTGGGGGCTCGGGTGCCGCTTCAGGCACGTAAAACAAAGGAGCCAGCAGATTATCTGGCAAAAGGGCGAGCTGAAACAAAAGTGGTGTTAGTAAGGCAAACATCATGGAAGTATAGTAACACAAGAGTGACGGTAAATGCCTTACCGTGGGAGCCGGGTTAGCGGCTGTGTACATAGGACGCTGCTCTGCGAGCTGGATCCTTTCCTTGGCAATCCTCTTGAAGCGATACATAAGGGCATCGTGCGTGAGGTCGCTCTCACTAACACGGAGAGGATCCGTCTTCTGGTCCGTGTAGTGGCATAAGAGGCCCTTGCGATCCTTCAAAGGCTGGATTCGCCTTGACAACCAACATAAGATGGTGTCTGCCCGTGAGTTTGGGCACAGCAGTCTTTGTCAAGTATTCAATCCGCCTTTGCATGCGACGGAGGTTGTCAGGGAGGACCTTCAGTGGTTTCTCGCCCCAAGAAAGGCGGGGCTCCGCAGGCAAAGGAGAAAAGCGAGGAAGTCCTATGTCTTTGCCCGCGGGCGCCATGTCTTTGCAGTAGAAAAAGGAGCTGTTCCAGCCTTTAATAGAGTCTATTTTTGGCGCCTTAGGATACCAGTCTCTACCTCTACGAAGGTTGATGCTAACTGTTCCTAAGGAAAGCAATTCTTCCTTCTCTGTTTGGCGTTTGCAAGTAAAGCAGTACTTGAAGAATTCTAAGCTGGGTTCTATGCCTAAATATCCTTCGAATAAGGCCATAAAACCAGCTATGTACAAGATGCTATTGGGGCCTACGCTATGAGGCTGAAGGCCATAGTAATCTAAGACAGATTGGAAGAAAGGATGCGGTGGTAGAGACAAACCGCGGAGGAGATGTGAGACGAGGAGCACTCGTTCATCGCCGGCGGGATCTGGAGTTGGGTGGCCGTACGCCGACCGCCAGTGGCAGTTCTCCTTTGATGGGAGAATGCCCTCCTTTTGCAGCTGCATGAGGTCTGCTTCGGTGATGGTGGAGGCAGCCCAGTTGCGGGACGATGCCTCCTCTCCCTCCTCCTCTGCCTCCGCCGCGTCGCCCTCGTCGGAGGGCTGGGCGTTTTTCTCCGCTTCGGTGGAGATGGTCGCGGAGCTTGTTGCCGCGGAGAAGTGGATGCATCACGGCGCCCGAGCCCCTCGCGGCCAAATCTTGTCCCGCCGTCGCCGACGACGCCGCCGCCGCTGCCGCTTCCGCGGTCGCATCGGAGCTTTCCATGGATGGGTGCGCAAGTGGTGGTGGTGGAGCTCGCCGGAGTTTGGATGGGGACGGGCGCGAGGAGGAAGATGAACAGGGAAATGGATCGGATGGAGTAATGGAGAAAATGCGTTCCCTTATATGGGGGGGTGCGCCGCGATTAGTGCGGTGGAACAACGCCCGCGCGATTTTCGCCACGCGTCCCGCAACGGTCAGATAGTGGGTATCTTCTCCCTGACGCCTCGGAGATCGTGTGCGGAAAAATAGCAGTGATGGCGTCACAACGTCTCTTTGCTTGTCCAAACTGTCGTGGACTGGCTTTGACTACGATGACGTCATGACAAGACTCGACGCTGACAGAATCTTTCTGCCAGATTGTTCAAAGTACAGGAGAGTTCGGCTTAATCCTTAAGGCAGACTGAACGTCTCATTTTGGAATGCTCCAAGCTCTTCTGTCCGCCTTTCGAGTAAAGGCGAAAGCCCGTGTCTTCCAAAGACGGAAAACGAAGAACTTAAACCTTTCCGGGGACTACTGTGGAGGTTATGCCGAACGGGTATACCTGCCACGGTGGATAAAACCTGGCCCACCAAGGAGGCCCATCAGATAAAGCCGGAGGGCTTAATGGAGAAGGCCTCATGGGCTTGGCGCAAGAATAAGCCCTGGGCTGGCTTAGTGAAGTCCAAGACGAAGGCCAGACTACGTTCGCCTTAGGGAGCAAGTTAGGGTTTGTTGCCGTGTTAGTCTAGGACTCATGATCTACGTCGGTTAAGGCTTTCCTTGTAGGGGAAGGCTTGGCGCCTTTATAAGCCAGCCTTCCAGCAGCCTTAGAGGCACGCATACAACCTCATTGTAACCTGTACACATATTCTCCTTGAGTGAATTATAGCAGCACGTAGGATCTCGCCACCGTCGTGAGATCTGAAGCTGGGTAAGATCGTGTGTGCAATCCCGTCACTGGAACCCTCTACGTTCTTCCCCACCTCCTCTACGGTACGTATGAATCCATATAGTAGTTCCGCGTTACCAAAACATCGACAATACTCAATGAAGCTTTCCTACTCCACTCTTGCTTAGCTACTTGATTATGTCTCATTGTCTCAAGGCTTTAACTGAAGAGGGGATGATCACAAAGGAATGGATATACACTCTCTCTTCTTGTCCTCTAGATAACTAGATTTGAATACAGAAGAATGGATTAGGTTAAGATTTGAGGACAAGACTTGGATTAGCTCCTTTGTACTAGATATGGGTTTAATAGTTAGGGTTTAAATGATACCATGATGATCATGGTGAAAATAGGTATTGGATCCTGAAATGGTGTGTTAGCATTTTAGTTCTTCCTCACTTTACTCTCTTTAACTATTGTGATTATCTCTACCCAAACAAGGGTTTTAACAAAGGTCATATTGAAGTTTATCGCGCTTCAGTTGATGAGCTACTTCAATTCATCAACTCAAGAGAAACTTCAATCACTTTGACAAGTTTTATTTCAAAACGCGATTTTTTTTCAGATTTTCTATGCATGAATGCAATGCACACATCGGTTTCCTCTCTATTTCTTGTCTCTAAATCCTGGGATGTTACACGTCGCTGTGAGTACGCCGCTGCTATCAGCGGCAGAGCCGACGGAAACCTTGCCTGTCGGCGGCGGGGTTGCGCCGGCGGCCTACAGAGCAATTTTTTTGGCCGGTGGAGCAGGAGAGGAGCTAGGGAGGGGCGCCTCGTTGGCGGCGGCTGTCGCTTCCGGAGGGTGGGCGGCGGGCGAGGATAGGATTTGGGGGAGAATTTTGTCTGCCAAGCGGGGCCGGGGGCGTTTTTCCAACGTGGCGCGGGGTGCCGGTGCTCCCGATAGGCTCCTGCCGTGCAGCGACCGGCGCGGGAGGGCCGGCTAATTATTGGGATCCAACCCGCGCCGGCACACGAAATTAGGCTCGCCGGTGGTGCACCAATTTTGAACCCGGGCCCAAAAACAGCGCCGGCCCGCGGTTGTGAGGCATTTTGAGCGCTGGTGGAGATGCTCTTATTGTCGTAAACGGGTGGCGAATTTTGGGCGCAGAAAAGTTTTTCCCCTGTAAATCGCGTATAGCACTTTTAGCACAGCCTGAAAAACCAGCTAGCAAATGATACGTTTGAACTTCCAACTGGCTACTCCTCTTTCCATTAAGAACTGGAATACAAGATTAATTCAGAGGTTCAGCAACCAAACATAGAAAATGGAAAGAAGGAGAGCAGAAGGACACAAGTTTAGGTAGGAAAACCCGTTGCACGCCCTCGGCATCAAGGATCATGCTACGTGTTTGAACTTGTGTGCCCTCAATCAACTACTAGCAAGTATTGTCGGACCGTAATAATAGCTAAACATGCTCGATCTGCTAAACAAGGACTGCTAATCAGACATGCAGGTCGAATGCATCGACCGGATATGACATATGCAGCATCACTCCGCAGACGCCGCCATTCGCCTCGTCGCCGCGCAGGAGCCTCATGAACCCGCTTCCCCCAGGAGTTCCCCCCAGGAGTTCTTGAGTATCCAAAAGTCTACGCCGTCATCAGTGGTGTTGTAGCCCACCACAAGCATCGCGTGAGTGAGGGTCGGGCAGCTGCATGGCCCCTTGAAGATGCCGCCCCTGTAGCCTTTAAACGCGGTAGTGTTGGCGGCAAATCCCACAGTGACAGGCTGCTGGGACACTGCCATCTTCAGTGCCATTTCGTTGCGCGGCTCCACGGTCTCCCAGCCGCGGATGCCCATGGTCTTCCGAGCAGGGTAGCACCAGCTCTTGTTGCCGACGTAGGGGTACTCCTTCCAGGAAGATATCCCGAGGCGAAGCTTCACGTTCTGAAATGCGTTAGCCGGGTCCCCACCTCGGCAGCCTCCGTCGTAGCCGTCGCAGTCCACCAGCTGCGGGGACAGGTTCACGATAGGGCTCCTGTCTTGATCACGTAGAGGGTCTCGAGGGCTGCTGTGGCGGCGAATGCCCAGCAGCTCCCTCACTGCCTCTGGTCCTTCACCACCGTCATGTACATGCCCCCCTGGCTGGTGCGCC